>JAJAGP010001756.1:42500-162135 GCA_025084515.1 Ancistrus triradiatus
TTATTATTATTATTATTATTATTATTACAGTAATGAATGTTTTTATTTTTATTAGTAGTTTTCAAATTTTAATAAACACATATAAAACAATACTGCAATACTAATAACAGTAATAAATACACAAATAAATAAATAAATACATGTTTTTCATACTCCAAGGTTCCTAACCAGCATCACAGGGCACAACACAGGGCACAAGGCAGATACCATCACTTGGCAGTGTGGCAGGGCAAAAATAATATAATATAATATAATATAATATAATAATAGTACAGTGATGATCGTTTTTATTTTTGGAAGCAGTTTTCAAATTGTAATACACACAAATAATAATAATAATAATAATAATAATAATAATAATAATAATAATAAATAAGCAGACTCACATGTTATATACACACACTGTACAGCTCTATTTATTTATTATTTTAATGTATTATTACTATGAATAGTAGTAGTATTTCAAACTGTCTAAATATCTATGAAATAAAAACTAGAGAGTATATAATAACAGTGATGAGAATAGATCTAATAAAAGCATAAAAGAAAAGAATGCAGCAGTACTACTTGATATTGTGTCGTGGATGAGTGTATGGGAAATTTGCCACCAGTGGTTGAAAGTCCAGGGGGATTTACCATTGACTTCTGCTGCTTCTGAGTCATTTATGCCTTACATAGCATGTTAGAGTGACTAGAGGTTAGCACTTGAATAGAAAGATGCATGATGTGCAGGTTTCAGCTGCCCACAGAGACACAAAGAACAGGCAGTTAAGAGAGAAAACGAAGCTGTTAAAAGAGAAGCTTTTAAAGATAGATCTGCAGTCTGAGCCTAAGTTCTGTATAATGTTAATAATAATAGTACTACTAAAGTCCTGCTACTACTCATTATTATTATTATTATTATTATTATTATTATTATTATTATTATTATTATCATCATCTCCTGTCTGTCTCTTCCTCAGATATGGAGTGTGCAGAAGAGGAGTTGGACTTTAACTGGGAGGAGTATCTGGAGGAAACCGGCGCTACAGCGGCTGCACACACTTCATTTAAACATGTAGGCTCACACTCAGACTCTATTTACATTTTTGAACTCGGATTATAATTCTAATTCTAATTAGTGCCGTTATCGTATACTGAGATTAGATATCATGTTTGAAGTGGCTGCAGGTTCGTAATTGAATATGACCCTGAGGTGTAAGTTGATTAGCTTAACTGATCTAGTGGTTTGTAAAGTGAGTCTCAGTGCATTGTAGAGCTGAATACTGAAGCACACTTCTGTGGAACATTTATTCGAAATGAATGAGAAATGACTAACACTGCCTCACAGAGACACACCTGTTTCTTATGCATGCTGAATCCAAGTATGTTTTCAGAATTTCTCCATCATCCATAATGGTTTTGTTCCAGTGTACTCACATGTTGGCTGTAAGCAATGATATCTGCTTTTCTAAGAAGGCATGAGCTGCAGTGGTTAAAAAGTATAAAAGCATTAAGGACACTTCATGATAATTAGTGGCCATTGGAATATTCGCTCAAAGCCATCCTTTGAATGGAAAAATATCCTCACATTAGTTGAAGCGCACAAATTGAAATATTTTCTATTTGTTCTTGAATACAGGATGTTCCACAATATGAATGGTGCTTAATACCGATGCTGCATGTACCGATTGAGAGACTTACTATGATAGATTGCTCTATTAAGTTTAAGGGTGATCTTCAATTGGGGCTCTTTTTACCATCGTAACTTTTGAAAAAAATTAATTAGTAATAATTTTAAGTGATTTATGCCATGATAATGTTTACATGCTTTAAAGTAAAGATGTAAGGATGGCTGCTACATCTGAGTTTAAATTTGTAATTAAATAATAACTATAATTTGTAGATAATGAATCATTTTTGTGTTGGTTGTGACGTGTTTTCACTTTTTCCAGACTTCTAAATGTCATGTCCCATGGCTACCATGCGCTCCCCTGTATGCCTTTGTTTCCAGGATTAGGACATAAACAAGCTTTACCTTCAAATAATTCGCTACCAAAAATGTAGCCTGTTGCTGTAATGATCAAAATGTCGAAGACGACAATACATTGTTCAAAAATATGCAGACGTTCTAAAGGCCCTTTGGACATGGATAATAGAAAATCGTAAAGCTGCTTTGCAACACTGCTAAACTGGTTACTGGATTTATGTAATAAAGTATTTCTAACATGAATTTCTAATCTGCGGACATACACAGTTCTCCTAACTGAAGATTCTCCCTAAAGTGATGCTTATGATTATGTTATCACGTCCTGATGTAGGTTATATGAAATAAGTAGTCTGGTTTCCTCATTTCTGGCGCTGTATCATGTTTTCAGGTGGAACTGAGTCTTCAGAGCAGCTTCCAGGCGGGGATGAAGCTGGAGGTGGCCGACAGGAGCCACGCCGATTCCTACTGGGTGGCCACGGTCATCACCACATGTGGCCAGCTGCTGCTGCTGCGCTACTGCGGCTACGGGGACGAGCGCAAAGCCGACTTCTGGTGCGACGTCATGACGGCGGAGCTGCATCCAGTGGGCTGGTGCACGCAAAACAACAAACTGCTGCAGCCACCTGAAGGTAGGACACACACTCACACACACTCACACACACACATGCATGTAGGTTACATTTACAGCCACTTTACTAGGAATGAGGTTCAATCAGACAATCATGTAGCCGCGACCCAATGCTTAAAACCATCCAAACACAGGAGGTCAGCCAATGTTCACATCGAGCGGAGTGGGTCCGAACGATCTAAGTGGTTGCTGGTGTGAGTGTTTTGTGCTTTTCAGAAACATCTCATGGAATTTTCACACATAGCAAGCTTGCTCATGGACCCAACAGTGGCAGCTTGGCAGAGGTGGGATTTGAACCCTGGACCTTCTGGTCCATAGTCCAGTACCTTAACCGCTAGGCTACCACAGTCCACATAAATTGTGGGACCCAACAGTGGCAGCTTGGCAGAGGTGGGATTTGAACCCTGGACCTTCTGGTCTATAGTCTAGTACCTTAACCACCATCATGTGGGAACTGTGTTGGCATGTGGTTTATGACAAGTTGCCAATGTTGGGTCCTGGAGCAAGGCTCTATGTGCAAAGTGTCTAAACTGCTGTGCGACTATAGTGATGTCCGGTCAACATCCATTTCGGTTTCAGAGAACGTAATGTCGAAGCTAAATGGTGCATACCTGTATAAGGGTTATATAAGCAAACAAGCTGCAGAGGCAGAGGTCATGAAGTCTTAAGATTCTGCTAGAGTCCAACCTGACTGGTGGGAAGGACGGTGTCGCTAAGCGTTTTGGAAGGATAAAGTTACAAGTGGGAATGTAAACAAACAAGCTGCTCAGGTAAAGTATCTAGGAAAGTTCTAGGATATATACAATATGTGCAATATTCAGTATTGCGTAATATAATGGTTTGACGAATCAAAGATCTAATTAAAATAGAAAACATTTTGGGCACACTGAGGAGAGTATTTTTGACTTGCAGGAAGGTGAATCCAAAAGTCATGACGTTTAAGCCACACACCTCGGCCTCTGTTTAGGTAATAATGCTTGTGTGTCAAAATAAGCTGTGAGAGACACAATAGAGGGTCTGTTTACAGATGCATTAGCTCGCGGTTTTTTTTGCATGGATTTCACTGATATGGTCATGACTCACATGGAGATGTGCTCTGGTGATGGTCTGGTTAGTCTGGTCTGGTGTGTGTGTGTGTGTGGTGGGGTGTGTGTGAATTATTACATTTGATTAGTTATTGATATTGTAACCACTTAGAAAAATAGGCTAAAGTTAAACATGCTGATTTTTATTTGATGAGTGTACATTGTTTATAAATACTAATAATTGCATTTTATTTCAAGTGTTTCTTGACAAAATGGATGTTTTACAAAAAGCAGAGAAATTATGTCTTTGCATATTAAAAACAAAAAGAGAGAATATCTGAAAGAAAATACAAAACAGGAACACTGACCAGCCTCACACTTTACCCAGGAAACCAGTTGTTAAAACAATGTAAAATAGAATTAAAACATCACTAATATCACTATTATTAACACTTTTATATATACCCCTATATTATATATATTATATTGAATTATATTATATATATATATATATATATATATACTATAATAGATTATATATATTATAATATATTATATATATATATATATATCCAATTTACATAAGTGAGTGGCCCAAAAGTATGTGAGGCCTTGCTCAGTATGCTGTGGACCCCCCTGTGCAGCAATAACTGAAGCTAAAACGTTTCCTTCTCGTAACTGTTGATCATCCTTGCACACCGCGGGAGGAATTTCAACCCTTCCTCGGTACAGAACAAATTCAGCTCTGGGATGTTGGTGGGTTTCCTCACATAGCTGCTCGATCAGGTCCTTCCACAGCATTTCCATGGATAAGGTCAGGACTGTGACTTGGCCATTCCAAAACATGAACTGTATTCCTTCTTTAACCATTCTTGGTAGATAGAACGGCGGTGTGCTAGGGTTGTTGTTCTTGCTGAGGACCCACCTTCTCTTGAGATTCAGTTCATGGACAGATGTCCTGACATTTTCCTTAGATTCTCTGATATCATTCAGAATGCATTGTTACATCAGTGATGGCAAGCCGTCCTGCCCAGATGCAGAAAAACAGGCCCAAACCATAATACTACCACCACCATGTTTCACAGATGGGATAAGGTTCGTATGCTGGAATGCAGTGTTTTCCTTTCTCCAAACATAACGCTTTTCTTTTAAACCAAAACGTTCTATTTTGGTCTCATCCGTCCACAAAACATTCTTCCAATAGCCTTCTGGCTCGTCCACGTGATCTTTAGCAAACTGCAGACGAGCAGCAATGTTCTTTTTGGAGAGCAGTGGCTTTCTCCTTACAACCCTGCCATGTTCACCATTGTTGTTCAGTGTTCTTCTGATGGTGGACTCATGAACATTAACATTAGCCAATGTCAGAGAGACCTTCAGTTGCTTAGAAGTTACACTGGGGTCCTTTTCCTCCATTTGTACACAATCTGTCTGACTGTGGATTTGTGGAGTCCAAACTCTTTAGAGATGGTTTTGTAACCTTTTCCAGCCTGATGAGCATCAGCAAATCTTTGTCCTCAGAGGTCCTCATGATACACTTCCACAAACATGTGTTGTGAAGAGCAGACTTTGATAGATCCCTGTTCTTTAAGAAAACGTCTACGTTTTTGGAGTTTTCATCATTTTTGCTTGCAATTCAGGTTCTCCATAACAGCTCATAGCGAGATTGCTTTACTGTATTTCCTGTCTGCTTATAAAAACATTAAGACTCAGTTATGGAGGCGGAACCTGTTAAAATCATGGGTGTGTTAGTAACGGTTTCAGGTCCCGTGCTTGCTGATCATTCATACAGCATGGCTTATATTTCACATAAATGGCAGCAGCTCTGGTATAGACTCAGATGGTTCATTTTTCCCTCAGTCACTGCCAACAAATCAACAAGAGCACAATGTCTTACATAGAATAATCTACATCCACTATAGTGATTTGTACAGTACTACAGATAAACACTGTGTGTGTGTGTGTGTGTGTGTGTGTGTGTGTGTCTGTGTGTCTGTGTGTCTGTGTGTGTGTGTGTGTGTGTGTGTGTGTGTGTGTGAGTGTGAGTGTGTAGGTTGGAGGTGCCATAACCACAGAGACACTTGTGAAGTTTATGCTAGAAAACAAATAGGACTTTTGAAATGGCTATAAATGTTAAACAATCTATCGAATCATTAACAAGTCAACTCATTCCTGAGATCTTACAAAAGCTAGGGGATCGTCTGGAATATGGACAGACGTTTGCGCACACTAAATCTTATGAATATTTTTTCAGCCTGCTTTGTATTAAAATGTTGAGAGCCTTGACCTATGTGAGTTTATATATGATAGCATCGACTGTATATGCCACTTCTGTTTCCTGATGCTGTTCAGATAAGCGCAGATTAACGTCCTTACAATCAATGTTCCTTCGCTTTAACGTCCAAGGTCTTAAGAATTAAAACAGAAAATAAAACTCTGTCTTATATACATCGGAATTCATGTCAGAATGACAGAAAACTAGTACGAGTGAAACTGTGCTGACAGAAAAGAGAATGGCAGTCTTGATGGCAGAAAACATGGTAACGTTCTTGTTTTCTTTTTTGGTGTGTCAAATTTGCTAAAAGATCCAAAGATAAGAGTTATAGTGTAAGTGTTTTCATATCAGTGCTGGGCGATATGACCTCAGATCAGTATCATTTTACCGTGATTACGATTAATTAAAGATTATTATTAGTATTATTTTGCCCTCAGATTTCACTGAGAAGGTTTGCACTGTGTATGTTCAGCTATTAAAGCTGGGGTGTTTTTTTTTCTAGTGAAAGAGTGCATATTGTGGTTTTAAAATCACAGGACAAGGAAACACACAGCAGTGAAGATTTGTGGTTATTTATTGAACGTTTCAACCAGTTGAAATCATAGCAGACATCACTTGAAATGAAAATGTCTTCTGAAAAAGGTCACATTTACATTTTAATGTAAAAGGCAGGTCCCTTAAAATGGACAAAATAAATAACTTGAATTTATTGCAAATATAAGACATTTTAAATAACATTTTAAACAATTTCTAAACTAATATGTGAAATATCGCCATGAGCAATCTTAACTAGGTGTTTACCCACTGAGCGCCACCAGAGCTATGGGCGCCGGATCCTTCGCATTATCACATGACTACACACCGGTTTGGGTAGGGGATAGTACATAAACATGAACAGTAGGGGAAAACATGTTAACAGAATTTAAATAAAACTGAAATAAGCAGTATGGGCAAGATAAGGTTGTTTAAAATTTCTGAATGTCGGTTTCAATTATAGTTGATTAATTGCCCAGGCCTATTTCATATTGTGCTTTAATTAATATTAATAAAATAAAACACTATGTGCAAAGTATCATACTACTAAGTGACGTCCATTTCGGTCAACAGAACATACTCCGGATGTTAAACCCGGTGAGAAACTAAAAACTAACAAAGCATGTCATGAACAACGCTAGTAAGTGTAACTTTATAGCGTGTCTTTCAATCCGTGTCAGCTTTGTATTATTTTCTGATTAAATGATCATTTCTTCTGGTTACTCTTCGCTGTGAACTTTGACCAGGGTTCCTCGGACTCTTGTATAAGACTGTATATCCAATAAGCCTCTGTAACTAGAATCAGATCTGAGTTAAGACCAAGGCAACCTATAATTTAGCAGCAGAATTGTGAGGGCTTGTCAAGTTGCTAATGGCTGCAGTGATGGGAACGAGAATAAGCTCGACAAGGCACCGATGTTTTTGGAGCAGCTTTGTTTTGACACAAGCAGCAAGTCCAACATGTTTGTGTATTGGTATTTGTTGCGTCTTGCTATCTCTTTCGGCGTGGCGCTCACGGCCAAAAATAAACATTGTGTGTTTTGTGACTCCTCATGTCCAGCTTGTTTAAAAAGATGTTAATTCTGATCGAATCGGCAACAATGACATAGTGAGTCTGATGCTTGTCATTGCAAAATACATGACCTTAGCTTTAGAGCATTAACAAGCCAAGCCCTAGTGGATAATCGGCATTTTCTTTATATCCAGCATGTTTTAAAACGCATTGACACAGCACTGGGTGTGTTATACACTCATTGACAAAAAAATTATAACTCACCAACAAGGAGTTGTTGGAATTGAATGTGATGATGATATACAGTATGTAAGTGGCTACAATATTACAGAGAAAGGGATAAGGTTTATTGGGAAAACTGTACAATTGAAAGGAGGCTCTAGTTACCCCGTTAGGCCGCCTCTAGCCTGGATACAAGATGAAATACGGTTGGGCATTGAAGGCACACAGGTTCTGTATGGTATCCTTTGGCACTTTTACCTACAGATGTTGTAGCTGTGCGTGTCGATCCTCATCCATCACACCAGCAGTTGGGCCAAAGTGTCGCTCCACAGCAAAGGCAGGATTGAAGCTTCCATAGACTCTGTTTTTGGATCATGGTTTGTGGATTTCTAAATAATAATAATAAGGATGAAAACTTAACATACATTTTGCAGAGAACACAACACATCAGTGACTAACTATAAAATATATTGGGACAAATTAAACAGACATTTAGTGTAGAGATGCACCGATCAATCATGCTTAGCTTTAAACACGGCTCAGCCACTCGCAGTTTGTTTATGAGTGCTGATGTTTGTTGATGATAAGGAAGTGTTAGATTTAGGTTCTGTTTTGGGTGCTACTTAGTCAACTAATCTTTATTTATCGCAAGACTAATGAGGGATTAGGGATACTAATAAGGGGGTAGTGATCTATTTTGGACACAGCCATGTCTTTGGCGTGGAAGCTCTTCAGAGTTTGAATTACATACACGGCAAAAATAAGCCATGAAGGAACAGCTCCGAAAACAGTCAGAACACCGAATGTAATAAGACATTTAAAACAGCATCACCCTACTGAATATACAGAATTTGCAAAGCTAACAACGGCAAAGCGGTTAAAGCTAAAGCTAAAGCCAGCAGCTCCTGCTATCTTTCTTTAGCAATGAAGACGTTTCCTTTAACGAAATGTCTTCACTGCTAAAGAAAATGTTTCTGTCTGCTGCCATTTATCATTCTTAGACAGAAAGAAAATCGGAATTGGCCAATCATATATTAAAATCGGCAATCGGAAATGGCCAAGAAACTTGCAATCAGTGCATCTCTAATTTATTGTCTGCAGAATCGAAAACAAAATTGACCAAATGCCTCTTAAGGATCTGTGTTGGACCACAGCGGAGCAGATTTTTGCAGAGGACTTAATTTTACTCATCTCACACTGCCGGGTAGACACGTGTCACCTAGATATCATAATTTGTGCGATTTTCAATCATCAGCGGTGGCTAATCGGTTTTGATCACCCTGCAGTGTGTCCTGGGTATAACGGAAATTATAGGGAACTTGTGGAAAAACGGAATCTTTGAAGCACAGAGGGTTTAGGAAGAGCCAGTCCATGATCCATCCCTCTGTGACTCAACTCAGAATCATGACTCAGGCTGACGCTGCACTGTTTTTCCCACTGGGTGATCATAAAAATATGTATTTATTCGATCCGCTTTGGTAAAAGTGTGGTTTCCCGCAATTCTCTAGTCTCTGTTATAAACACCTCTTAAAAAGGCCTGTGGGTCTGTGGCCATGACAAACGTTCAGCAGTCCAACATCATGAGTCATTGGCTAAACACCATGCAAGAGACTAGATGAGAAAATACAAGTTACAGTAGACATACACTACATGTTATCAAACTTTATGATCTTATCCTACAATAAAGCGCAGCAGTGAAAGTACCAGGCTATTGACCAGAAGGTTGAAGGTTCAGGTCTCAGCATAGCCCAGCTGCCTCTGTTAGGCTCTTGAGCAAGGCCCCAAACTTTCCAGTGTTTGGACTGTATGTTGTAAGATTGCATCAGTTGTGAGTCACTTTATTTAAGAGCACCTACTAAATGTAAATGTACTCATTGACAAAAAAATACTACTAATAATAACTCACCCTGACATACTGACTTACACAACAAATGACTGCCCAAGAAGGAGCTATTGGGATCGTATGAAACTTTATATGTCTGAATGTAATGATGATATATGTAAGGGATTGTAATATTAGAGCAAAAGGATAAGTTTATTGGGGAAAACTGTACAATTGAGAGGATGCTCTAGTTACCCTGTTTTGCCGCCTCTAGCCTGGATACAAGACGAGATACGGTTGGACATGAAGGCATACAGGTTCCATATGATCTCTTGCAACACATTTCCCCACAAATGTTGCAGCTGGGCCTGTAGATCCTCCACACTTGTAGTTTGCCAAAACTGGCAGCCCAACTGGTCCCATAAATGGTTGATTGGTGATAAATCTGGCAACCAGACAGGCCAAGGAAGTGTTGCAATCTGGTGGAGACATTTCTGGGAAACCCTTGGTGTTTGAGGGTAAGCATTACCCTGCTGATAAATGCCAGTTGGAAGCCCTGCCATGAGAGGCAACACGTGGCCGCAGGATGTCCTGCACATATCGCTGAGTTGTTAGCGTCCCTTCTATCACTACTTGGGGTGACTGTTGTATGCGATGGCAAAGGCAGGAATGAGGCGCTCATCATGAGGTCGCCGTACTCAAACACAACCATCTTTATTTAATAAATACACCATGATAATATTTTGGTCGGACATGGCACGATGGGCTGTCTGAGGGAGAGACAGGGGACCATCCACTAGCACTGGAACAGCGTTCTGTCTCAGCCCTGCATTGAATTGCACTAAACTGATGTCCCATAAAGGGCACACTTTCACCAGTACCCTGTGTTCACTGGTGACTAGCAGAGCATTGATAAAACATTTCAAACAATTATTATACAATTTCAAAATATAAACACAAACATGATAAGATGCCCAGCGCGGTGATGTGGAGGTTTAAATATACACTAGATTGAAGAAAAAATTAGATACAAGTGAAAATACATATACAGCAATATAGAGTAAGAAGTTAAAGAAGCTTCATGACTAAAAAAGTCACTGGTGGTTGATCAGAAAAAAATGCTTACACTTTATTTTTTTCTAGTATGTATGAATTAATGTTATGAGACGTTTGTTATATATAAGGTTGTTCCCCGTAGAGATATTTTTGTTTGCTGAATTAAAAAAACCTCACATGATTAGATCAGGGGAGCTAAACATTTTGCACAAGTCCACTGTTGTGAGAAGAATAAACTGAATCTATGAATAGCAAACAAGCAGATGTTCTCAGTGTAGCTCTGTTTATAATGTCAGAGATCCAGTGTTATTACAGCATTATCAACACTGTATGTGTGTGTGTGTGTGTGTGTGTGTGTGTGTGTGTGTGTGTGTGTGTGGGTTTACATAATCATTGTGAGGACCAAATGTCTCCACCAGGATAGAGAGACCTGACATTGGGGATGT
Organism: Ancistrus triradiatus; assembly: GCA_025084515.1. NCBI lineage: Eukaryota > Metazoa > Chordata > Actinopteri > Siluriformes > Loricariidae > Ancistrus > Ancistrus triradiatus. Next base: position 53,487 of record JAJAGP010001756.1, read on the forward strand.
TTCAGTGATCATAAGAAAGCTGCTTTATTTGCTTTTGGTTATTTGGGTTTATTTTAAGGTTAGGTGTAGTATTAATCAGCTACTGTAATAAGTCCCCACAACACCAGTAAGACAAGTTTGTGTGTGTGTGTGTGTGTGTGTGTGTGTGTGTGTGTGTGTGTGTGTTTCCAATGCTATAAATGAAAGCTGTGTTTGTCCTCCTGAGAACAACGACAGCTTTAGAAAGTCGCAGGCAAAATTAGAAACGATTCAGATCCAAATGGTACAGAGACGTGATGATGTACTAGAACTTATTAAATTGCCATAAAACGTATAAATTTGTTATAGTAATTAAGAAACAATATTCTCTCTTAAGTATTTTTAATTAAACATTCGGTAATTTAGTAAACATTTATGCATCTGGAAGCAAAAACTAGCATTAACATTGTTAAATAAGTCATTTACTAAATGATTCATTAACTGATTCACTGAATGGTGTTTTAAACAATTCACTGAATTATTCATTAAATGAGTCAAATTGGTGCAATAGTAAAGGAGGCGTGTCCTCTGTACCTGTCAGTCTTTATAAAGGAGGTGTGTCCTCTGTACCTGTCAGTCCTAATAAAGGAGGTGTGACCTCTGTACCTATCAGTCCTAATAAAGGAGGGGGGTCCTCTGTACCTGTCAGTCCTAATAAAGGAGGTGTGTCCTCTGTACCTGTCAGTCCTAAAATAGGAGGTGTGTCCTCTGTACCTATCAGTCCTAATAAAGGAGGGGGGGTCCTCTGTATCTGTCAGTCCTAATAAAGGAGTCCCGTGTCCTCTGTACCCTGTCAGTCCTAAAATAGGAGGTGTGTCCTCTGTACCTATCAGTCCTAATAAAGGAGGCCTGCCCTCTGTATCTGTCAGGCCTAATAAAGGAGTTTCGTGTCCTGTGTACCTGTCAGTCCTAAAATTAGGAGGTGTGTCCTCTGTAACCTATCAGTCCTAATAAAGGAGGGGGGTCCTCTGTACCTGTCAGTCCTAATAAAGGAGGCCTGCCCTCTGTATCTGTCAGTCCTAATAAAGGAGTCATGTCCTCTGTACCTGTCAGTCCTAAATGAGGAGGTTGTGTCCTCTGTACCTATCAGTCCTAATAAAGGAGGCCTGCCCTCTGTATCTGTCAGTCCTAATAAAGGAGTCGTGTCTTGTGTACCTGTCAGTCCTAAAAATAGGAGGTGTGTCCTCTGTTACCTATCAGTCCTAATAAAGGAGGGGGGGTCCTCTGTACTGTCAGTCCCTAATAAAGGAGGCCTGCCATCTGTATCTGTCAGTCCTAATAAAGGAGTCGTGTCCTGTGTACCTGTCAGTCCTAAAATAGGAGGTTGTGTCCTCTGTACCCTATCAGTCCTAATAAAGGAGGGGGGTCCTCCTGTACCGGTCAGTCCTAATAAAGGAGGCCTGCCCTCTGTATCTGTCAGTCCTAATAAAGGAGTCATGTCCTCTGTACCTGTCAGTCCTAAAATAGGAGGTGTGTCCTCTGTACCTATCAGTCCTAATAAAGGAGGGGGGTCCTCTGTACCTGTCAGTCTTAATAAAGGAGGCGTGTCCTCTCTACCTGTCAGTCCTAATAAAGGAGGTGTGTTCTCTGTATCTGTCAGTCCTTATAAAGGAGGCGTGTCCTTTGTACCTGTCAGTCCTTGTAAAAGAGGCGTGTCCACTGTAAATGTCAGTTCTCATAAAGGAGGCGTGTCCTCTGTATCTGTTGTTCCTAACAAAGGAGGCGTGTCCTCTGTACCTGTCAGTCCTAATAAAGGAGGCCTGTCCTCTGTTGTTGTCTTTCTTGACTTGGGACTTGACTCAGGACTTGAGTTTCGAGACTTGTTCCTACCGCTGATTATTATATTATTATTATTATTATTATTATTATTATTGGTGACATGGCTTGGCTGAGAGCGAGAAGGTCCTGGGTTTGACCCCAGGTGGAGTGGTCGGCGTCCTTTCTGTGTGGAGTCTGCATGTCCTCCCCATGTCTGCGTGGGTTTACTCTGGATTCGATTTCCTCTCACAGTCTGAAGGCATGCTTTACATTCATTGATTACATTAAAGTGCCCATAGTGGCACCCTCTCTCTAGCGACCCAAGATTAAGCAGATTATTAAAATGAATGAATGAATGACTATTATTATTATTATTATTATTATTATTACTATTATTATCATTATTGTTGTTATTCTTAGACTCCATAGCTCAGAGTGTGAGAATCAGAGGCCAAGTTACATCCGCCAAAGCTCATATGCACTCAGAGTTATTGTGTGTGTTGATGTGTGTAAGCTTTGTCTGTTGTAGGTTGTAGGTGTGTATTTGTTAGTCATCTGTGTTCCTGTCTGTTTGTTTCTCAGATAACGTTTACCTGAGATCAGGTAAGCCGAGTCTCTCTCTCTCTCTCTCTCTCTCTCTCTCTCTCTGCACAAAGTAAACATCCACACTAAGTAACTTAATCATCAGTATGTTTAATTAAGTGACGTGTTTTTTAATTCCACTTAATATTGGACAACATTACTAACAATGCCTTTCAACTGAAAAATGCTTCCCGGATCTTTGAGTCCAAGAAGAGGAGCAATCACGCAATCAGGTTTAGGGTCTGTTTTTGACTTGCACTCATAAAAGCCCTGATTCGCTGCAGTCTTGCAAAGTTGAAAAATATCGGTACTAAAATAAATCAATAGTGTAATATAATAAACAAAAACAATACAGGACATTTCTGCCTAAGTCTGATTGAATATAGGGTGTAGAAAAACAGACACGTCATAAGTCGAACCTGAAAGTAAAATAAAGACTCTCCATTGTGTCTAAATTCCATAGAGGGGCAGGTATTAATGGATGCACAATTGCACAAGGTGCAGTTGTTTCTACAAGTGATTTTTATTGATGTTCTACACTCACCCCCGCAGCTTGTCTTGATTTAACTTGGCCACTCGTCCAACCGCTTGCAGTCCTCTCCTGCCACACACACACACATTTTTGTTTTGTAAAATTAAAATCTACCTTTCCTTGTGGCTCCAGCCGAATGTACCCAGATAGCCAACATTTTGGATATCCAGTTGTCATGGAGATATTTAGTCTCATAGTATGTCAGGTTTATAGAGTCATCCATCATGTGCAGATGGTCTTTCTGTTGCTCTGCTGCATGCTTCTTCTTTATTTTTTTATTATTATTCTAACCTGCCTTCCTCTTTCTGTCCCGGTGGTTTTACTTTAGCCCTTTACTTTAGAGTTATAAGGGGTATAAGTTTTGTTCGGTGTGCTTTCTACCTCATTAGTAAGTAGAATTACTGTAGGGTGCTTCTGCAAGGACCTGGGTCTGTGTGGTGCCTTCTGACTGGGCCAGGTTTTTGGTGTGTGAGAAGGAGGAGAGGTCGGACCAGAGGAGAGGATGATCCTCTGTCTGACAGTTTTGCTACAGTGAGTACTACCCAGCACTGTGACGGGCTGCTGGTGTCCTGACCAGTAGTGTTGTGGTCCAGACCACTAGAGCCCAGTCCGAGTCAAGACCAAGACCGGGACACATCGAGTTTGAGTCAAGACCAAGACATTTAGTAGTCAAACCCAGGTCAAGATCAAGACTGTAAGTGGCTGAGACGAAAGCCAGACAATTAATCAGAACTTATTCATTCAGACATTCAGAATTATTAACCGACGTAATCTTGCCTATGTCGATTATTTAGTTTTTTTTTAATTAATACTTAGAAAAAGATTCAGTCAATACGTTCGGCACTGCATGTTTGTGTTCTGGCCCTTTAAAATCAAAACTTCTGCACGTGTAGCACCGTGACTCCACCCTGTCCAGTCAGTTTACACCATTTCTTACTACATCATGAAGGATGATTGAATTTTTTTTTTAATTGTTCATTAATCGTAATCGGGGTAAAATTAATCGTCATATTGATTTGAGGTCATATTGCCCAGCACCAGTCGAGACCGAGATGAGACCAAGGCCAGATTAAGACTTTTTTCATTATACAAGAATAAAAAGAAGAAAATGGATTTTTGGCTGCTCTCGACAACAATTTCCACGTCCACCTTACTAAATTAAATTTGTTGTTCTGATTGTTTTCTGAGTTGTTTTCCGGCTTATTTTTGCCATTTATGTAAGCCAAAAAAAGCCTCCATGCTGAATACATGGCTGTGTCCGAATAGATCACTGATAGATAGTGATAGATCACCCCTTTATTAATATCCCTACTCTCTCGTTAGTCGATAAATAGAGATTATATAGTTGAATAAGTAGCACCCAAAACAGAACTGAGATCTTAACACTTCACAACACAACAGTTGTAAATAGTTTGATTTTATTATTTGTTATGGACAAATATTTACCTGGTTCCTGTCTTATCGTATCCTGTGTTAAGACTTACATTTCTGAAAATGTAAACATTGTAAATAAATTAAATCTTAAATAAAATAAATACCAAATAAAATTAAATACATAAATAAATAACATAATAATAAATAAATATTATATAATCATAATAAATATATAAATAATAATTATTAATAAATATTAGATAATTCATTTATGTATTCTTATTCTGTGTTAGCATTTTCATTTGTAAAAATGTACACCTTGTAAGTAAATTAAATATAAACTAAAAAAAATAATAGTGAGTAAAATTAAATATATAAATAAATATACTAATAAATAAATATTACATATTGATAATAAATAAATAACTAAATAAATAATCATTATTTATAAATATTAAATAATTTCTTTTTGTGTCGAGTGTGAAATTTCATTGTTATGGACAAATCTTTACCTGGTTCCTGTGTTATCCTGTGTTGACAACTACATTTCTAAAAATGTAAACATTGTAAATAAATTAAATACTAAATAAAATAAATAATAATAAATATAATTAAATACATAAATAAATAATAAATATTACATAATGGTAATGAATGAATAAATAAATAAATAAATAAATAAATAAATAAATAACAATAATAGTTAATAAATATTAAATAATTTGCTTACTCTGCAAACTGTAAACTTTGTTTCTTTTTGTTGCATATACTAATCCTAACCCACTTTTTCAGTGCTAAGACCTAAAAGCCTAGCATGTATTTCTAAAGGGGAGCCTTTGTTTTCGAACACAGCCATAGGGACGTATCGAGCCGAGTGTGAAATTCCACCGTGTAAGAATGGCTACAGCTCCAGTCGTGTCGAGTTCTCATACACAGAGCTCAGAGTGGGTTTGTTTTTACACCGTTTAAGTCCCCATTCAAAGGTGCACGAGGTGTGTAATTAAAGTCTAGCACTACAATAACATGTTTACAGATGTAATTTGTAATTTGCAGTTGGAACCCTTTCGGTCTGAGTGTGATATGGTGGATAAGCGGCATGGAGTTAGCTGGTAATGACTTCTAAGTGCCTCATTCTGCTTAAGTGAGGGTAAATACACTGTTTATAAAGGAGCTAAAGCCTCTTAAGTGGACAGCAGACTTATTGTGTGGAAACGTAATGTTAAGATGGTCATGGCTAGGTTTTTTTTAGATTATCTTTGTTTATTTTCACACAGCTCTTTTGGTGGTTGGTTGTATTTCTTGTCTAGGTGATGTCATGTTAGATTTCATAGTGGTGAGCAGTAAATGCATAACGAACGCTGAAAATTAAAATAAATAAAATCTAGGATTTTCCAACTGTATTTACTTCTTATATGTCATCAACAATTAATGCAACATAATGCACAATTTCTTATATAAGGTAAAAATAGTCCATGCAGTTAAAGGAAATGACTAGAAACAGGTTTAAAATTCATTGGATTATTGTGAATTTCCATAAATTAAAAATACAGAGGTGTTAGGGATGATGTGTAGGTGGGTGCGTTCCACTCATGTTTTCAGCAGTATCTTGGAAGCATGTATGTATCGTTTGCACGCAGTGTTCTTGTAATATTACCCTTTATATCCACACTACAGTAACAGAAAAAGACTATGTGACTGCTAATGTCTGGTCAACGTCCACTTCGGTCCACAGAATGTAATGTGGCCAATAAATGGTGCAATCCTGCATTATATAAACTACTGTATGTACTTATGCTTCTGTTCAGTTCTGTTAGTCGCTGGTCAGTGAATGTCTCTAACCATTCCAGATCATTTCACTATCCGATTTGGGAATTCCTAAAGATCTCTTTTAATTTTTAGTTAATTAAATTTTATTTTATGCTGTAGTCTCCCATGCCATACTCAGTATTAAAAAGGACCAAGCTATCCTGGTTAAATCCCTCCTCCCTTAATCCTACGTCTTTATTACCCTCAGTCTTGCTGAACCGAGTGAATGCTTGTTTGGAGAGAGACAGCGAGAAATGGATTGGTGCTGAATCTACATGGGTGTGTGTTTGAATTTGCATGAAGCGCTTTGAATTTGCTCTTAGGTCATATGGAAAATATTTTCTAGCAGGTTCCACACAACACATGCACCCTTAGACAACATCAGTATATCTTCACACTACAAGCAGAATATCTACACAGAACATACAGTACATGTTCACACAGCATTCTGTATCAGCTGCTTGTAGTCGTTCCCGGTTCCCTACTGGAGTCTGAGGGAGGAACGGGTTTCTCTCATTGCACCTAAACTTCGGAACAGCCTGCCATCTTTCATGAAGTCGAGACAAACTTAAAAACTCACTTATTTTCCCTGGCTTTTGAATCCTCTTAGAGATAATGTGTTGCACTCGTTGTCATTTTTATTGTTTAATGTTTACTGATTTATTTTATTGGTATGTTTTTCTGAGCTAAATCTTAGAACAGGAAAGTTGTTTGGGTTTGAACTAATTTTGACTTATTTTTTGGGCAGCACTTTGGTTGTTGATGTCTTTTAAATGTGCTGTATTAATACAGTTGTCTTGTCTTGTATGGTGATAACACAATTAACACCATCTCACCTACAATTCTTTTCCATTTTAGTACTTTACCTTTTTTGGCATTTGGAAAGTCTTGATGCTTTTTCACACCCTGAAGGATAGAATTCTTCTGGTCCTCTTGGTTGCTCAGTGTTGGGTTGTGTAAGTGCGACACCCTAGTCCAGTATTGCTTTCTGTCTTTATTTAGTTCAGCAGTCATCGGTCAGTACCCATTCTTAATACAAATTATGTTATACAATCCCAAATCAGAAAAAGTTACAAGAGTATGGAAAATGAAAAAAGAGCAACATAAGCTGCCTTCAAGACGACATCTTTTCCAGGGACATCCATGCGTTTTGCAACGAGACAATGCAAAACCACATGCTGCATGCAAAACACATTACAAAGACATGGCTGTTGAAGAAGCAGGTACGGGTACTGGACTGACCCGCATGCAGTCCTGACCTGTCCCCAATAGAGAATGTGTGGGGGATTTTGAAACATAAAATGCGATGAAGACGACCCCGTGCTGTGACACACCTTAAGATGTGTTTGCAGGAATAAAATAACACCTGAAACACAAACTCCCATCCCAGTTTTGTTTAGAATGTGCTGCAGGCCTGAAATGCAGGAATGGATGCTTATTAACAAATGAAATGACCAGAAAAAACAAGAACATGAAATATTTTGGGTTCATACTGTCTGCAAAGAAAAAGTCAAAGTAAATGTAAGAAACACTTTTTCTGATTTGCTGCTGCAAAATGTAACAGCGTGGTGTTCAGTCACTTAGCTAGTTTTGAGTGTTAATGTTTTTTTTGTTTGTTTTTTGATGTGATCTCCTGAATTCATGGCTGAATTGCTAGCTGTGCCTGTGGGGTTCCCCTTCATCTGTGTCGTAAGCAGGACCCAACTTCTGGAGAAGCTTGAGTAACCATAAGGACACAAAACCATCCAGAGCAAACACGCCGTGCCAGATTTGTACTGGAGTTTGTGTGTGTGTGTGTGTGTGTGTGTGTGTGTGTGTGTGTGTGTGTGTGTGTGTGTGTGTGTGTGTGTTCAGGAGTGTGATCACTGTCCTGAGAGAGCCTTGTGGTAAACGAAGCAGGAAACAGGAACAATGCTGGAGTTATGTAATCATACGACTGTAGAGAAGCACCAGATACACAGATATGAAACGTGTTACCATCAGCCTTCACAATTACCAACAAGAGCAGGAACCGGCTCCCGAAATAACCGACTAAGGAAACAGAGCAGAAAAAAAGAAACAGACAAGCAAAAAATAAATAAGTAAGTAAGTAAATAAATAAATAAAATAATATTAGTTGTTCAATAAAGGAAATAAGAAAATTTTAAGTCAAAAACTTTTACAGGTTAATTTTATTGACCTTTTTTTTTTTATTATTATATATGTATTATGTGCTGTATTTATTTGTACTACCGCTAATGATGATAATAATAAAACATATTGTTATTTTTGTAAAATGTTGGTTTATTAACATTATTTATATAGCTTTAATATAAATTCAATGCAATTTATTGTAAATATACAATAACATATAACGCATGACAAACATAGAAAGAGAGATAGATAGCTTTTAGTAATTTATTACAGCCTTAGTCAAGTCAAGTTAAGTCAGATTTATTTATATAGCGCTTTTTACAATGGAGCATTGTCTCAAAGCAACTTTACAAGTTTAGATTATCTCCTAATAACTGCGTCCAATCCCAAATTGAGCAAGCCTAGGGCGACTGTGGCAAGGAAAAACTCCCTGAGTGTTATAGGAAGAAACCTTAGGAGGACCAAGACTCAAAAAGGGACCCAACTCTTAGTCTTAGCAATAACTAAATAAAAATAAATAAATAAATAAAATAATAAATAAATAAATAAAAAAGCAATACATTTTTAATCCTTATGTTTGTAGTGATATCATAGCTGCTTTCTTTATTAATAATATTATTATTAGGGTATTACTGGTCACATATTAATCAATTAATAATTACATTTATATAAATAAATTACATTTAATAAAATATAGGACTTGATCACGCAGATAGGACCATTATTATTATTTTTATTATTATTATTATGAGTAGTAGTAGCAGTAGTGTATTGGTGGTCACTTATTATTTAATTAATAATTACTTTAATATAAATAAATTGGGTTCAATAAAATATATACATGATCATGAAGATAGGTACATTATTATTATTATTATTATTATTATTATTATCTGGCACCATCACAAAATAAGATTCAGATTGCACAGACAAAGATAATGATTTATTATATACATTAAGAAATCGACATAAGGTTGTCCCTCTGCTCTGCTGATGTCTTTCTCTTCCTTTTCTGTCTTAGACTGTTTCCTTGTTCCTGTTAAATCTCTTCCAGGCAGAAATAGATCAACTATTTTTATAGACGCAGTTAAACATGGACATTAAGCCCTCAATAAGGCAATCTGACTACTCTATATACTCTCTCTCTCTCTCTCTTTCTCTCTCTCTCTCTCTCTCTCTCTCTCTCTCTCTCTCTCTGTGTCTGTCCTATTTTACATTTTAGTCCTTAGCTTTGCGTAAACCAGAGCCATTATATTTATACGTTTTACTTTTGATTAACTTTGGGTCATCGTCTGCATTCCTGTTAGCATTCTTCTCTAAGTCGATAAGACTTTAAATAAACTTGTAATTAAGACATGCAAATTTAATCCAATCATTAAGTCACTCCAGTTCTCATCTTATCGACTTATCACCTGGAAAGGTGACAAAGGAATCGCACACTGTACATTTTGTGGTTCATTTGGTAATCAAACCCATTAGAGTGTAGTGCAGTGCGCCGTGGTTTAAGGTTCCTGAATAGGTTGTGTTCTGTCCATTATGAAATCGGTGCGCCAGGGGTGGTCAGATTCTGTAAGCCTGCATGTGCACCTGTTAATCCAGTAACTGCTTATGTGTTCCAGAACTGAAGAGAATTGTTAATGTTTGTTTGTTAAGTTATGCAAAAACACGTCTTACTTGAGTTCACTCTCTGCAGACATTGTGTTCACAGGATGACTAGGGGTGCACAAACTTTTGCAAAATACTACCACACGAGGCTGATGAAGTGTTCATCTTTAACCGTGTGTTTGTGCACGGGCTTAGAAAGTTCTGTTTCATTAAGCTTTTTTGGAAATAGAGAAACTCTAATCAGCCACTGAACAGATAGAGTGTGTGTGTGTGTGTGTGTGTGTGTGTGTGTGTGTGTGTGTGTGTGTGTGTGTGTGTGACTTCCTGTCCCAGAACAGCAATGCATCGCGCAGTGTGTAATCTCCCCAGCACATGTGTGTGTGTGTGTGTGTGTGTGTGTGTGTGTGTGTGTGTGCGCGCTAATCATTTAAGTAGCACAATGGCGGGAGTATGTAGTCGTTGCCATGCCAACAACCCCCCTGCCTGCCCAGCAGCTAAGCGTCCTGGCCAGGCTGTGTGATTTGCATACTTGAGTAGAAGACTTCATCACATTAGCTCAGAATAAGAGCACAAACCTAAGATATTTCCCAACCTAACCCCAGGCTTAGTGTCGTCATGTGTGTGGGTCAGGTTTGTGTATCATTCTGAGGACCAGATGTCCCCACGAGGACAGAACATTCTGACTTTTTTTCGCCGTTTTCTGTGTACACTTTAGTGCTGCAATTAATGATAATAAACGTATTGCTTACTGCTACAAATCAGGGCTGTTAATTGCAATTATACGCAATTACAAGAAGTTCTTCATGTTGTATTTTAAAGCTGTACAGCCATTAAAATCCAGTTTAGTTTAAATGGTGACTCGATTATGAATCATTAGCTAATTTCACCAATTAAATGTTTCATATTTAAAGAAGTTATGAGGCAAAAATCAGTATCACCATTAATATAATCAGTAGTCTATCCACACTTAAACAATTACACAGTGGAGCTTGAAAGTTTGTGAACCCTTTAAAATGTTCTAGATTTCTGCATAAATATAACCTAAAACATCATCAGATTTTCACACAAGTCCTAAAAGTAGATAAAGAGAACCCAGTTAAACAAATGAGACAAAAATATTATACTTGGTCATTTATTTATTGAGGAAAATGATCCAATATTACATATTAGTGAGTGGCAAAAGTATGTTAACCTCTAGGATTAGCAGTTAATTTGAAGGTGAAATTAGAGTCAGGTGTTTCAATCAATGGGATGCCAATCAGGTGTGAGGGGGCACCGTGTTTTATTTAAAGAACAGGGATCTATCAATGTCTGCTCTTCACAACACGTTTGTGGAAGTGTATCATGGCACGAACAAAGGAGATTTCTGAGGAGCTCAGAAAAAGAGCTGTTGATGCTCATCAGGCTGGAAAAGGTAACAAATCCATCGCTAAAGAGTTTGGATTCCACCGATACACAGTCAGACATTGTGTACAAATGGAGGAAATTCCAGACCGTTGTTACCCTCCCCAGGAGTGGTCGCCCAACAAAGATCACTCCAAGAGCAAGGTGTGTAATAGATGGTGAGGTCACAAAGGACACCAGGGTACTTCTAAGCAAAACTGAAGGCCTCTCTCACATTGGCTAAATGTTAATGTTCATGAGAGTCCACAATCAGAAGAACACACTGAACAACAATGGTGTGCATGGCAGGGCTGCAAGGAGAAAGCCAACTGCTCTCCAAAAAGAACATTGCTGCTCGTCCTGCAGTTTGCTAAAGATCACGTGGACGAGCCAGAAGGGCTATTGGAAAAATGTTTTGTGGACAGATGAGAGCAAAAAAGAACTTTTTTGGTTTAAAAGAAAAGTGTTATGTTTGGAGAAGAAAAGGTAAATACTGCATTCCAGCATAAGAACCTTATCCCATCTGTGAAACATGGGGTGGTGGTAGTATCATGGTTTGGGCCTGTTTTGCTGTATCTGGCCCAGGACGGCTTGCCCAATAAATAAATGACCAAAAGTATAATATTTTTGACTCATTTGTGTAAACTGGGTTCTCTTTATCTACTTTAAGCACTTGTGTGAAAATCTTGTGATGTTTTAGGTCCAGTATTTATGCAGAAAATATAGACAAAATTCCAAAGGGGTTCACAAACTTTCAAGCAACCACTGTATTAGGACTAACTTGCACATTAATAACAAAAATGATTGGTCTCTGTCCCTTATCAACCTCTTGTTTTGTCCCGCTCGGAAACTTGTTGTAGAGACCAGCCGAGTCCGATGCGTCTGTCTGAGGTAAATGTTAATTATATAAACTGAACTTTTTTCTCTCTTTTTTTTCTTGCTCAATCTGTTTTTTTTTATTTATTCAAGAGCAAATAACAGCACCATGAATCAGTAAACAATTATTCCATAATCAATACAAAATTATAATTAGCCTTTGAAAGAAAAGTGAAAACAAACAGCTTCCGTAATAAGAGTTTACTATAGTACTACCCCCAAATTAAGAAGATAAAAGCCATCACCCTCCCCCAAGTAACGCTTCCTGGTCATCCCCAAAGGAAAAGAAAAAAGACAAGGAGAAGGATAGGATGAAGAAGAAGAAAAAAAAATAATAATAAAAATAATATATATATATAATAAATAAATAAAACTCAGAGAGGGATATAAGTACCAAACATACATACATGTAAATAATAATAATAATAATAATAACAGAAGGAAAGGGGAGATGGAAGAAAAAAAAGTAATATAAAATAAAAAAAGTAAAACATTAAAAAAAATCTAATTAAAAAAACAGAGAGAGAAAAAGAAAGAGAGAGAGAGAGGGGTCAATAAGGTTATTGAATACCTTTTCTTTCTATCGTTATTGAATATCAACTATCATTCAAAACGAATAAATCTGTGGTAAAGCTGTGGTTTAGGTTAGCTTAGTGGTTTTAGGTACTTGGACTGGAACTGGACCAGAAGGTCCAGGGTTCAAATCCCAGCTCTGCCAAGCTGCCACTGTTGGGTCCTTGACCCAAGACCCTAACCCACAAGTTGCTTGGATTGTAAGACACTGTACCAATTGTAAGTCCACTCCTGGATAAGGCGTCATCTGCTAAATGATGTAAATGTAAATGTAAATCAGTTCAGCTGGACATAAGTTGTTGTGGGAGAAAGTTTTTGCTTCTTCAGGTTCAGCTATTTGGAAAACTTCCCCAGTCTTATACACAGCACATTTGCATAATGACCAATACCAGCACTTTGTTGCTCATATATAAAGCAGATGTGCCGTATATAAGATTGGGGAAGTTTTAAAACCGGCTGAGACTGAAGAATCACTTGGTGAGAGACGAAACCTTATGTCCAGATGAACTGATTCCTCATCTGGATTATTGAGCATGCATCAAGATAGTTTAGGATAGTTTTTGTTTGAGGGCAGATTGAAATGTTATCATGATGTTTTCACATTTAATACTAAAAATTTGGGATGCACTGATGCCACTTTTTTCCTTCTAATACCGATACCTGATGTCCAAGTATCTGCCGATACCAACTCTATCCAACTTAACTACTCAATAGGTGCCTATAAAACATGACATTTATAGCTTTCCACTTTTTATAGATTGCCTTTATTTTGGTAAAAGCACTGTTCTGTGTTCTAAATAAGCTATAATAAGCTTGAAATAATAGTATTTACTGGTTGAGTTTGAAAAGTTTTGGATGCATGACAAAATAAATTTGGTCCTAATGCATTAACAAGTGCATGTAGGGAAGCGTAATCTTACTACACTTGTTAATTGTTGGTTATATTTCCATTTCAGCCACCCCTCAAAATACTGGTGCTACAGATTTTGCAGGAGCCGTTTTGCTACTGCTTGTCTCAGGCAAGAATGGATGTTGTAGTTGACTTTATGGGGTGATTCTGATCTCTGAGAGAAATTAAAATGTTTCTGGTGTTCAGCACCTCTGCGTGTTCTCCATTATTGTTTCTCTGGCCATGCAGAAAAGAACTAGGATGACTTGTGCTATGTCGTAAAGTATTGGATGGGTTTTAGCAAGTCTGATGCGTTTTGCAGAGACAGATATTTGCACTTGTGTAATATGTAGCTACTGTTCATCTCAAGCTCCCCCTGATGTGGTTTGAGCAATCAGATATAAATCAGATATCAGTGCGTCCATGTGGCTGATGCTCAAGATGCATGAAACGACAGAGAATAAATGGGGGGTTTGGCAGCTATTCAGAACAACTTACTAAATGTGAAAGCAGTTACAAGTATATTGCAAGTACTGGATGATCTATAACCCATATCCATTACCTGTCAGAAGAAACGAATGCTATCCGTTGATTAACAACAAATCCTCAGTTTGAACTAAGTGCGTGTATAATCTAGGGCTTGGGCCCAGCACCGAACACAGTGGCTAGGCACTCAGACTGGGACAATTTAGAGAGACCAATTAATCAAATGAATGTCTGTTAAATTTATAAATTCATTAAAGCTTGCACTGGCAGGCAGGTTGGGTATCTGCTCTTGGACTGCGGTAGCCTAGTGGTTAAGGTACTGGACTATGGACCAGAAGGTCCAGGTTTCAAATCCCACCTCTACCAAGCTGCCACTGTTGGGATTTAGGGTATTTGGGGTTGCTTGGATTGTAAGATTGTCGCTCTGGATAAGGGCGTCTGCTAAATGACATAAATGTAAATGTATATGAACTCCTCTTGATTTCAGCAGTACTGTGCAAAAGTCTTAGGCCGCCGTTTAGATTTGTTGTTTGAAAAATGGTATACATGTATTTGCCAGTCTCCTTATTTTAGAATGCAACTGGAAAATACAATAATTTTGCATGCAGTATTAAAAAACTGAAAAACAAATCAGAAAGAACTGTTTATACAGGCTACAGTGATATGCATTTAGTGTGATCCTCCTCTCCACTTGAGCAAAAGCAGCATCTGGCAGCTTCATCAGGAAGCTTGATCAGGAATGGTCTTTCTGGAAGGGTAGCAGCCAAGAAACCATTTTTCATTTCGGTCAAACTAAATATTGACTGTTGCCTGCAGAAGCCATTTTATCCTGAAAATTGTGGGGGTTTTTTGTTACATATTGTATTACATATTTACTGCACTTTCTGTTTTTTACTGTTTGCTTCTTAATAAAGACACTGAGAAGTAATTATAAGTCATCTAATGGTGGCCTAATACTTTTGCACAGTACTGTCCATGACAGTAAGAATGTGCTCTGTGGATCAGCAGTGAAGCAGCATCTTCTAGACGACTAAATCTAGCCGGTCTGTATTGGTTCTCTTATATATACAAATGCAGTGAATAGGATGAGCAATACAGTGATATTTTATCGTATCGTGATCAGTTTTGTTAGCGTGATAGTCAGTATACTTTGCTGAGCGTATCGAGGATATCGTCAGTGCTTAAGGAACACTGACCAGCTGCGGGTTTTGTTATGAAGAGTGTAATTAATTCTGTTTAATTAGATGAAGCGCAGCACATTTTGAATAAAAATCACTACTAAAATATGGGATAATATTTGAATGGTAGTTTTGAAGAACCTGTTGCTACTGATGCATTTAGTCCACGATTGCATGTATTGTAATAAATATCGTGTATCGTGAAAATGCCTTTAATTATTCATAGTGATAGAACATTTTTACTATATCACCCGTCCCTAGCTGTGTGTGTGAAACCTCTATTTAGAACAATATATTTAACAACGGGAGATCATTGTAGGAGCTTGGTGGCAGAGCTAATCAGGGATCCTAAGTATCTAAGCTCTGCTTATCCACTGAGCTGCCTTTTTTCATGCAGATCAGGCATGTTAACGCTGATTGTACAGGATATGAAGATGGACTGAAATAAGTTTTACATCAATGGAGTTGTTTAATCATTTCTCAGTTGGGTACGTGGTATAAAACCAATTACGATGGATAGATAAGAGCATGTCTTCATTCAATGTAGCGTAATTTCTGAACAAATTTACACATTTTCGTTCGTCTGGACCTTTTCACAGGTCTGTGGTTATAAAATGACATGTTCATGCCGCTCAGCACTTCCTTAGCTTGTATGGCTTCTTCAGTATAGTGATGGAGGGTAACCGTTGGCTTAAAAGGTGTTGGGGAAGTATGCGTTTGTGGTTTTGTTGAGTCTTTTTGGGTTACATTTTGTAAAATCTTGATAACAGCACTTCATACAGTTTGAATAATCCCAGTATTTAAACTGCTCATGAGAAGCAAAGAGAAATGAACACCACGTCACAACATATGCAAGTAACAAACGTAAACAGTAAACGTGTGTCATTTTTCACATAAAACTACATACAGTACTGTGCAAAAGTCTTAGGCCACCAAGTCTGGGAGCTGCATCAGGATGCCAAGTTGACCCTTCTACAGTCTAAAGAAGCTTAATCAGGAATGGTCTTTTTGGAAGGGCCAAGATGAAGGATGAAAATGCTAAGATATGCTAAACCTCACACAAATTGGAATGAAAAACAGTGGAAAAGAGGATTATGGAGTGACGAATCCAACAAATCTAATGGCGGCCTAAGACTTTTGGACACATTAAAGGTAAAACGTTCAAATTTGCTGTGAGCAAGAGTTTGGGTTTGCTTTCTGAATATTTTGTAATGACAGTATCTTATTAGTAGGTGACTGGTAAAGGCATCCCACGAAACAAAAGTGTGTAAACAAAAAAAGAAAAAAAAGAAAATGAATTATTATGTGCATACGTTTAAAAGGTTGTTGTCATAGAGCTGGTGAATAATGTGTTTGCACTAATTGTGTGCCTGTCATCAAGCTCATTAAAATTAGGCAACTCAAGAAAGCAGTCAGTGTAGTGTAGCTTATTTAAACCAGACTGGAAAGCTTTAGTAGTTAACAGCGTTATAGTATTTAAAGACCATAGAGCTTTCTTTTAGTGTCACTAAATCAGATGACGGTTTTTCACTCATCCTCAGTCTTTCTTGCTTCAAATGGGAACCATTCCATGTGTTCTCAGCTGACAAAGCTGACTAAAACACCTACCGGTGTTTATGTATGATCTATGAATGCAGTTAATCATTAAATGCTGTGCGTTAAATTTCAGCGCTGTATGGAAATATGCTGGTTTGCAGGCTGGTCTATGGAAAAAGCAAGCCAGTTAATGAATATCCAGCAGCAGGACTGGAGGAACAGGGTTAAAACAATCCGGAAAAAGTCACCATGCTAGAATAGAAGTGGAATGTCACTCATCCATTAGACTCTCTCACCTAAGGGCACTTCAGAGAAGATACTCCACCTACTGGCAAGTTTTTGGAAGGTGGAAGGAAGCTTAACACATGAAGGACAAATTTTAATGCCTGATGTTAAACAGGATATTATATAGAAGATTGCTGGCAGGGTTGGTTTGCTGGTTGTTGGATGGATGAGTGTAAGGGTGGATCGATGACTGAATGGATGGGGGAACGTGTTGCTGAGTATGTTGATTGATGGATTGATAGATGGATTAAAGTAAAGTAAAAGAGCAGGAGTCTATGAATAATAGATATCGTCATAGATGAAGATGAAAGCCTTTGGTGTAACAGTGATGTAAGTGTGGATAGGTGGATCATCGGATGAGTAACTGGAGGACTGATGGAATGTTGGATGAATAAACTAATGGGAGGGTGGATTAGTGCATTAATGTGGGCGTGTGAGTATTGAGGTTGTTGAAAGGATAAGGGAAATGTGACGAAGGAGTAATTTTTCCATCACATTGATTTTTGGAAGGGTTTAAGGACTTTTCACACCGAGTCCGATTTTTACAGACGAAAAAAAAAAGTATGTCATGTTTTGAACACTCACACCGAGTCCGAAACTGACGAACCGCGACGCTGAGTGAAATATTTAATCGGACCCTGTTCTAATTTCTGCGTTGTTGGGATGCGTTAAAATCAGGCTGTCCAATCAGAGCTCGGTTGCCGGGCAGAACAGCTCATCAAGAGCCTATAGGATGAGCTACAAGCCGACTCTGAAAACATGGATATTAAAGAAAACATCTGGTGGAATAGAACTGAAAGGCTGGAGAATGATGGTGATAAAGCTCACAGGGACTGGATGGACCCATTTTATTATTTATCTAAGAGCATTCTGATCTGTTCATGATCACCAAAAACACAAACTAGAGCTTCCTGCACTCATCTCTGCTCGTGTTTTTTGTATTTTTAAGTTGACGGTGTGAAAAAGATGGCGAAATCTCTGTGACACATTAAGAGAAGGGAAAAAAAAGTAAGGAACAGGGAGTTTACACAGGGTGTTTAGACAAAAATGTTCAAGGAAACAACAGTGGCAGTTTGTCAGAGTTTGGATTCCAACCTTGGACCTTCTGGTCTGTAATCCAGTACTTTAACCTCACAGTCCAAACGGGCAGGTATCATTCGATTAACAAGGGATGAGCTTAGGTTCATCTCAAGCATGATCATTTTATAGCAACACGAGACTTATCTACTCCCACTTATCCATGCGAATGCTAATGCTAAACAGATTGGGTTGCTGAGTTTCTCTCTCTCATTTTTACAGCTATTAAAGAGAAGTACCGCGATTGGACTGAGTTTCTAGTACAAGAGCTTACCGGTTCGCGGACAGCACCGGCTAGCTTGCTCGAGGGGGTATGTATGCCTGGGTGTGCAGACCTATGCAAAGTTTGTGCACCACTAATTAAATATACTTTTTAATGTATTGAATTCTGTGACTTTACAAAAAACACCAGTGGACCATCTGTTAAAGGATTGGACTTTTGTGTAAATTAACATAGTACAGTGGGGCAAAAAAAAGTATTTAGTCAGCCACTGATTGTGCAAGTTCTCCTACTTAGAAAGATGAGAGAGGTCTGTAATTTTCATCACAGCTACACTTCAACTATGAGAGACAAAATGAGAAAAAAATCCAGGAAATCACATTGTAGGATTTTTAAAGAATTTAATTGTAAATTATGGTGGAAAATAAGTATTTGGTCAATAACAAAAGTTTAACTGAATACTGTGTAACATGACCTTTGTTAGCAATGACAGAGATCAAAGGTTTCCTGTAAGTCTTCACCAGCTTGGCACACACTGTAGCTGGTATTTTGGCCCATTCCATTATGCAGATCTTCTCTAGAGCAGTGATGTTTTGGGGCTGTCGCTGAGGAACATGGACCTTCAACTCCCTCCACAAATTTTCTATGGGGCTGATGTCCGGATACTGGCTAGGCCACTCCAGCACCTTGAAATGCTTTTTATGGAGCCACTCCTTCGTTGCCCGAGCGGTGTGTTTGGGATCATTGTCATGCTGGAAGACCCAGCCACGTTCCATCTTCAGTACTATCACTGATGGAAGGAGGTTTTGCCTTCACTCTACATGGCCCCGTTCATTCTTCCCGTAACACGGATCAGTCATCCTGTACTTTTTGCAGAAAAACACCCCCAACCATGATGTTTCCACCCCCATGCTTCACAGTAGGTATGGTGCAACTCAGCATTCTTCTTCCTCCAAACACGAGTTGAGTTTTTACCAAAAAGTTCTATTTTGGTTTCATCTGACCACATGATATTCTTCCAATCCTCTTCTAGATCATCCATATGCTCTCTGCCAGTCATTCATCAGGTCCCTCCGTGTAGTTTTGGGATTTTTGCTCACCGTTCTCATGATCATTTTTACCCCATCGGATGAGATCTTGCGTGGGGCTTTTTTTCCTCATTTTGTCTCTCATAGATGAAGTGTACCTATGGTGAAAATTACAGACCTCTTTCTAAGTAGGAGAACTTGCACAATCAGTGGCTGACTAAATATGTTTTTGCCCCACTGTATATACCAGTCAGTGTGTTTCTCCCGTAGCCACTCAGAGGTAAGAACACAGTGGATCTGATCGTACCCGGGTGTGTGTTGGAGATTCGGGATGCCAGCGAGCCGTTTGTCTACTGGGCTGCCAGAGTGGAGAGAAACGTGGGTGGGCGCCTGTGCCTCAGCTATGTGGGACTGGAAGACCCCACCCACTACCTCTGGATTTTTTACCTGGACATCAGGCTTCGTCCGCTAGGCTGGGCCAATGAGAACAAGCTCTCGATGCAGCCACCCAGTGGTGAGAACTGCTCTGTCTGCCACTATTGTCATGACTCACTTACTATGTTCAGGTAGTCCTCGTTTTACCATGGGAATCTGATAATAAACCTAAATACATACAATAAAAGTGGATGGTGGATTGATGGAAGAATTTAAGGAAGAACTGGTAGAAGAATGTAGTGTAGGGATGGAGTTGTGTAAGTTTGAGTTAAAGGGTAGATGGCTGGATTGGAAGAATAACAATAGGATTGCCGAAAAAGTCAAGTCAAGTCAGATTTATATATAAGGCACCTTTTACAATGGAGCACTGTCTCAAAACAGCTTTACAATTTTAGATTATCTTCTAATACCTACGGCCAGTTCCAAATTGAGCAAGCCTAGGGCGACAGTGGCAAGGAAAAACACCCTAAGCGTTGTATGGAAGAAAGCTTGGGAGGACCAAGACTCAAAAAGAGACCCGACCTCTTTTGGTGGCGCAGATGATAAATGTAAGAATGAAACTGAGTTATCTAGTCAAATAAGTGTGTAGTAATCATTCAAAAACCACAAACTCAGTACATGTTAGTGGATAAGTAGATGGACAGACCTGTGGAAAGGTGGAGGAATGATGTAGAGGAGTGTACAGATGGGTAAAGGGAGGATTGATGAGCTGTGAAAAAGTGGATGGATTCATTGATAGAAAGGAGGATGGATGGATGGATGAAGTGGTTGAAGAGTGGATCTATGGACTTAGACTCCCGGTCTTGGTTTTGACTCAGACTCAGACTTGGTAGAAGCACAGATGGTTGGATTATAAGTAATCAGATGAATGAACAGGTAACTTGATTTACTGATGGAAGGTTCAGCTTGATGCATGGGTGAATTGATTGATAGAAGGATGGACAAGTGAACTGATGAAAGTTTGGATGAAAAAAGTGGATGGATGCATAGAAGGTAGGAGGATTGATGAAAGGATTCATGAAATAATTAATGATGGGATTAAAGTAAATGTGGGCGACGTGGTTTAAAGATGAATGGGTGGCTTAATGGACTGAACGGGTGGATCAGCTGGGTGGGTGAATGATTGATTGACATCCATATGGGTAATGAATGATGGGTTAACGGGTTATTGGGAGCGTGAATGTACCTTTGCAGATAAAAGGGTGGATGGTTAATGATGATTAAGTATTAACTGGAGAAGTGGACGTTCTGTACGGATGGATAAAGCTGGATGGATTGGTGGAAGGTTGGTAAGGGTGAGTGAACGAATAGGATGGGTGGGTTAATGCGGATATGGATGGATGAAGTGGTGCATGGAGGGATTATTGATAGGGTTTCTCTTTGCAGGACTGCAGGATCTGAGGAGTGCTGTCGAGTGGAGGGAGGCGCTAGAGAGAGCCACGGATGAAGCACTACAAAACCCCCTGCCTCTGGAGGTCTTTAAGGTAAGTGTGAACGGATGAAGGAATGGATGACGCCACTTTCATAACGCATTCATAAATAGCGTTTAGTTTTGCTAAACTTACTGGGCTGTACAAAGTATGTATGCACAGGTTTTTGTAGGTCAACACCTTACGTGAGGTGGCTGGTGAGCTGAAAATATAAAAAAATAAAAAATAAATTGGAATAAATTCAATTTAAATTTGGGGGACTTTGAATTTATTTGTCAGATGACGAAAGGGAGAAAGAGGACCTCATTGGAAATGCACAAAGACTCAAACAAGTGTGTGTGTGTGTGTGTGTGTGTGTGTGTGTGTGTGTGTGTGTGTGTGTGTGTGTGTGTGTGTGTGTGTGTGTGTGTGTGAGAGACCGCGTGTATCTTATCCTCTGGCAATTTTGATTTGTGAGGACTTACAAAAACTTTTATTTGAAAAACCAAAAGAGCCAAAATACTTGCTTTAGGTTCCTGTAGTTAAGGTTAGGTGTAGCATTAGTTATCTACAGTAATCATTATGTCAGTGGAAAGTCCTCACAAGGGTAGCGACACCAACGTGTGTGTGTGTTGCAGGATCATGCTGATTTGCGTAAACACTCCTTCAGAACGGGGATGAAACTGGAGATGGTGTCACCGCAAGAACCCTTCCACATCTGCCCTGTGTCTGTCACTAAAGTAAGCTCCCACACACACACACACAGACACACACACACCAAAAACATGAAAAAGACATATACATCCCTCCCTCTTATGCTGAATGTAGTGAATCAGACGTGACGTGCTGGTTGTCTGTTTCCTGGATCGCTCAGGCTGATGTTGCTGATATATGCTTCATACAAAACCCCTCGAGTCTGTACCTGGTATTGATTGTGGGCTCGTTTTTAGGGGGTCAAAGTCAACACCACAGATTTGTTTACTCGCAGACGGATTCTTTCCGAACCTTGGACGAGTTGCACAATGCACAATTTGCTGTGCAAGAAACCTTCGCGGAGCAAAGAATACCCAGTGCGGCCTTGTGTTGTTCTAACTGCACGTTTTGTATGACATGCAGCATTGTATGATCTAGTTTTTAACGTCATATCAGGAGCAAAATCACACAAGGTCTGCACTCGTCGAACACACTCACACTGGGGGGGATAGTAACCGGGTTTCCATGCAGACGCTTCACAAATGTTATGTGCATTTACAAAATTTCAGCAGGAAAAATGCTGATTATGTTGTATTTCCATCCACTACAGTTTAGATGACGTAGGCTACCACCATTAGGGGAATGGAAACAAGCAAGTGTGGGGGAATTTAAGCCGGGCTTTTAGCGGAATATTCTTTACAGCCATTGAGATTTCCTTTTTTGGCCTTTAACGGCAGGCAGGATGAGCAGTGGCCCAGCTAATGAGGGCTGAAATGTGTGCACATGACACGTCTGTCTTTAAAACATCCCACCTCTTCATTCATTCATTCAGTTATCCACCAAATCGGGTATAGAGCCATGTTTATATTCAGTCAGGTCGACTATTAAATCAGATCTAAAAGTGACTGTCGCCTGACAGCTGTGAAATACCTGGTTCGATCCCAACCCCAGATCCACCTTTGTGGAGTCAAGACAAGTCAAGTCAGATTTATTCCCATAGGGTTTTTACTTTGAGAAATTTGCTTTGAGAGCATTGTCTCAAAGCAACTTTACAATTTTAGATTATCTTCAAATATCTAAGCCCAGTCCCAGATTGACCAAGCCTAGGGCGACATTGGCAAAAAAACACCCTAAATGTTCTAAGTAAGAAAGAAAGCTTGTGAGAACCAAGACTCAAAGAAAGTACCAAACCTCTTTTGGTGGCTTAGATGATAAATGTAAGAATGAAACTAATTTATCTAGTAGAATAAGAGTGTAGTAATACTTAAAAAACAGAAACGAAGTATATATTAACAGACAAATAAAATATTGAATAAAATAACGTACAAATGTGCGTATCATCATATTCCCCGTGTCCGTGTGGGTTTTCTCCGGGTGCTCCGATTTCCTTCCACATTTTAAAGACATGTATTAGTTTAATTGTTGTTTCCGGAGTGTGTGTGCCCTACGATGGATTGGCGCCCTGTCTAGGTTTGTTCCTGCCTTGCACCCTGTGCCCCCGGCTAGGCGCCGGCTTTCCCACGACCCTGACCAGAATTAAGCGGATAAGAAAATGAATTCCATGCCCCTGTTTTTGTGTGTAGGTGTATAATGAGTACTACTTCCAAGTCACTGTGGATGATCTGAGTGGGGAAGCCCCTCCTTGCTCGGTGTTGTGCCATGCTGATTCACCAGGCATCCTGCCAGTGCAATGGTGCCTGAAAAATGGCGTTGAGCTCCAGAGACCCAGGGGTGAGTCCACACATTGTCCAGGCTGTATGTTACTGAATGAGGCTGTACTGGTGTTACCATATCCCTGTCTGTCTGTCTGTCAGGTTTTCAGTCGCAGGACTTCGACTGGGCGGACTATCTGAAGCACAGGGGTGCAGAGGCCGCCCCAGACACCTGCTTCCCCAATGTAAGAAATCTCACACACTCTTACACAATCACATTGTTCCACACACACTGTCCAGCCCCTTTCATGACCAAAACAATGAGTGTGTTTCCATGCACTTAACAATCTGCACTCAATAGTCCAAAATCTGATTTTGTCAGTAATCCGATCATGAGTATACATGCATTTGGGTAATCAGATAATGGGAAAGCTCCGGGTTTAAAAGAGCCAGGTAATAATTGAATTTCTACTTTGCAGCCAGCCAATAATCTCGCAGACATATGTGAAGTAAACAAACATATTATTATTTGATTATTGTTTTATTTTAATTCATAATGTCATCCAGGAAATCACATTGTAGGATTTTTAAAGAATTTACTTGTAAATCATGGTGGAAAATAAGTATTTGGTCAACCACAAACAAGCAAGATTTCTGGCTCTCACAGAACTGTAACTTCTCCTTTAAGAAGCTCTTCTGTCCTTCACTCATTACCTGTATTAATGGCATCTGTTTGACCTCGTTATCTGTATAAAGACACTCAACTCAACTCAACAACTCAACCATGGCCAAGACCAACGAGCTGAATAAATCAACTTTGGGAGCAATTGCAAGAAAATGGAAGACATACCAGACCATTGACAATCTCCCTCGATCTGGGGCCCCACGAGGGATCATGAGAACGGTGAGCAAAAATCCCACAACTACACGGAGGGATCTGATGAATGATCTGCAGAGAGCTGGGACCAAAGTAACAAAGGCTACCATCAGTAACACACTACGCTGAGAGGGACTCGGATCCTGCAGTGCCAGGCGTGTCCCCCTGCTTAAGCTAGTACATGTCCAGGCCCGTCTGAAGTTTGCCAGAGAGCATATGGATGATCCAGAAGAGGATTGGGAGAATATCATGTGGTCAGATGAAGCCAAAATAGAACTTTTTGGTAAAAGCTCAACTTGTCGTGTTTGTAGGAAGAAAAATGCTGAGTTGCATCCCAAGAACACCATACCTACTGTGAAGCATGGGGGTGGAAACATCATGCTTTGGGGCTGGTTTTCTGCAAAGGGGACAGGACAACTGATCCGTGTTAAGGGAAGAATGGAATGGGGTCATGGTATCGTGAGATTTTAAGCCAAACCTCCTTCCATCAGTGAGAGCATTGAAGATGGAACGTCGCTGGGTCTTCCAGCATGACAATGTTCCCAAACACACCTCTCGGGCAACCAAGGAGTGGCTGCCAAAAAAGCATTTCAAGGTCCTGGAGTGGCCTAGCCAGTCTCCAGACCTCAGCCCCATAGAAAATTTGTGGAGGGAGTTTAAAATCCGTGTTGCCCCAAAACATCACTGCTCTAGAGGAGATCTGCATGGAGGAATGGGCCAAAATACCAGCTACAATGCATGCCAACATGGTGAAGATGATTGACCTCTGTCATTGCCAACAAAGGTTATGTTTTACTGAGAATTGGTTTGAACTTTTGTTATTGACCAAATACTTATTTTCCACCATAATTTACAATTAAATTCTTTCAAAATCCTACATTGTGATTTCCTGGATTTTTGATGAAAATTTTACAGACCTCTCTCATATTTCTAAGTAGGAGACTTGCACATTCAGTGGGCTGATTAAATACTTTTCTATCCCACTGTATATTTTATGCACTGTGCGTGTGTGTGTGTGTTTTCAGAAGGCATCTCAGAGTCTGGTTTCTGTAAAGATACATGGTTAGAAGCTGTAAACCCTCTGCAGCCATCTGAAATCGGTGTTGCACGCATCACTCAGGTGAAAGGTCGACTCCTTGTGGCTCAGATTTGAAGGCTAGTCTGCTTGTGTGTTTTTCCCCTTTTTTCTGTGTGTGTGTGTGTGTGTGTGTGTGTGTGTGTATGGTTGGATGCATAGAATAGACTGCTGTGTGTGGATGTAACTCCCTAAATGTTATAAGGAAGAAACCTTGGAAGATCCCAGACTCAAAAAGGGACCTGAGCACACGAAAAATGTAAGAATCAAACTAAGTTATCTAATTAATAATTGTATTGTAATAGTTATTGTAATTGTAAATTGTAATTTAAATAACAGAAGCTAAATAAATAGTAAGAGAGAGAATTTATTTGAAAATCTTATTATTAAGATAAAATGTAATAAAATATGCAGGCTAATAAATTAGACATAATGTAGTATTGTGAAAAGTATAATAGAATTAAGCACTAATGCACTCGGTTGTGCTTTAATGTGAGATTGGCACGTCTGAGCCGCGGTCGAAGATCAGAAACCCCGTGCCAATATCTCACGTTAAAGCAGGACCTCGAGTGCATTACTGCGATTATACCACAGTTCTGTTATCACCATTTATTGCTCGATTTTAAGATAAAGAGGACAGAAAAATGATTTGTTTATCAGCTTTCCTGAGGTAAAATGGCTCCATTCTATGGTTACCCCACGGCTAAGCCCTTCAGCCATTAAAGTCGAGGAACAGAATGACCGATACCTTTATTATACAGACAATAAACACAAATATATCGATTGGCAAGTTTTAATTTATTAAAAAGCAAGTTCATTTACATTAATCAGATAAAATGTTTTGGGTTTATAAGGCAGGCTGTTACTAAGATCCACTATTCTACCGACTGAAGCAAATCGGAGTGAGATCCCGGTGTTCTAACCAAAGTCTAGGATCCCGTTTGATTAGTGATTATAAATCTGTATGCTGAAGCTCTTAATGTGAATCTGATCAGTCGGAAATGTAAGGGCAGAGCTACAGAGCATCAGCAGCTTCTCTGGGTTAGAGCTGGACTTACAGATAACAAACCTGTCAGAGGAACGAAGCTCCGATCAGCCGCCGATGGGGTTTAATGAAAGAGCCGAGTTTAACTCCAGCTTCCAAATCCTAAAGGTGATAAACCTTTGGCTCAGGTTGGTCATTAATAGCTTCATCTTACACATTTAAATCGTTTTCAAAACCAATAGATTTTATAAACTAAAGATAGTTTTCATTTCTGCATTGTTTTTCTCATTAGAATTTGGCTGATTTTTAGGGTGGGTGTCGTTGCTGGGTTACGTGTGTGTGCCCGGAGTAATACTTATAGAGCGCTTATGAGAAAATAGTGTAAATGATTGAAATATTGAATAAAATGTGTTTGCCAGGATAGATCAGAATCTGCCCGTCCCTAAACTGAAAAGTGGGGTTAACATGCTGATAAAAATTATTATTGTTTTTGCTGTAATTATTGCTGTAATTATTTCTATTACACTTTTCATTTTCAGGCCAAAATCCCAGACATGTAAAGAGTTTAAAGTATTTAAATAATAGTACAAATTGTGTGCAACTATTTATTTTAATATAACTAATGTTTATTGAGTTATTTGGTTCTTCCATACGTCATGTTCCATGTGACTGTAGTAACATAAAATAAATATTTTATTAAGAGAAAGTGTGGAACCCTATATGGTCTTCCACTGTTGTAGCCCATTCACCTAAAGGCTTGATGTTGTGAATTCGGTGATGCTTTTCTGTTTGCTGCAATTGTACAGAGCGGTTAGCTGCCTTACCATAGCCTTTATGCCAGCTCGAACCAGTCTGGCCATTCTCAGTTGACCTCAAGGCACTTTCGTCTGCTAACTGGATGTTTTTTATTTTATTATTGAACCATCCTGAGTAACTCTCCAGACTGTTGTGTGAAAATCTCAGGAGGTCAGCAGATATAGAAATACTCACACAAACAATCATCCCATGGTAAATCACTGGAAAATCACTGAGGTCACATTTCCCCCGTTCTAATGGCTGATGTGAACATTGCCTGAAGCTGCTGGCCTGTATCTGTTGATTGAATTAATTGCACTGCTGCCACGTGATTGGCTGATTGGATAATTGAATGAATCAGTAGGTGTACATTTACTGATGCTCATGACGTTTTCTTCTCTCTCCTCAGGCCTGTCCAAGCCTCTAGCTGAGTGTATAGTGGATGTTGAGAGTATGGACATCTTCCCCGTGGGCTGGTGTGAAGCTAACGGCTATCCGCTAACACCTTTACGCAAAGCAGTGTGTGAGTTTCTTTCACTTCCCTAGACAAATGTACCCTGCACACTGATGAGCCAAGCCATTATAACCGCTCACAGATCCAATACCAAATAACTCTGGTTATTTTGTTACACCTCTGCATGCTGTTGTCTGGGATCTACAGTGGTGCTTGAAAGTTTGTGAACCCTTTAGGATTTTCTACATTTCTGCATAAATATGACCTAAAACAACATTAGATTTTCACACAAGTTCTAAAAGTAGATAAAGAAAAACAAATGAAACAAATGAGACTAAAATATTATACTTGGTCATTCATTTATTGAGGAAAATTATCCAATATTACATATTAGTGAGTGGCAAAAGTATGTGACCCTTTAGGATTAACAGTTAATTTGAAGGTGAAATTAGATTAGAGTCAGGTGTTTTTCAATCAATGGGATGCCAATCAGGTGTGAGTGGGCACCCTGTGTTTATTTAAAGAACAGGGATCTATCAAAGTCTGCTCTTCACAACACATGTTTGTGGAAGTGTATCATGGCACGAACAAAGGAGGTCACAAAGGACGCCAGGGTAACCTGTAAGCAACGGAAGGCCTCTCTCACATTGGCTAATGTTAATGTTCATGAGTCCACCATCAGAAGAACACTGAACAACTATGGGATACATGGCAGGGTTGCAAGGAGAAAGTCATTGCTCTCCAAAAAGAAAATTGCTGCTCATCTACAGTTTGCTAAAGATCACGTGGACGAGCCAGAAGGCTATTGGAAGAATGTTCTGTGGAGGGATGAGACCAAAATAGAACTTTTTGGTTTAAAAGAAAAGCATTTTATTTGGAGAAATGAAAACACTGCATTCCAGCATAAGAACCTTATCCCATCTGTGAAACATGGTGGTGGTAGTATCATGGATTGGGCCTGTTTTGCTGCATCTGGGCAGGACGGCTTGCCATCATTGATGGAACAATGAATTCTGAATTATATCAGAGAATTCTAAAGCAAAATGTCAGGACATCTGTCCATGAACTGATTCTCAAGAGAAGGTGGGTCATGCAGCAAGACAACGACCCTAAGCACACAAGCTGTTCTACCAAAGAATGGTTAAAGAAGAATAAAGTTCATGTTATGAAATGGCCAAGTCAAAGTCCTGACCTTAATCAACTAGAAATGTTGTGGAAGGACCTGAAGTGAGCAGCTAATGTGAGGAAACCCACCAACATCCCAGAGCTGAAGCTGCTCTGTACGGAGGAATGGGCTAAAATTCTGATAAGCAATACTGAAAGCAAAGGTTGACATACTTTTTCCACTCACTAGTATGTAACATTGGATCATTTTCCTCAATAAATGAATGACCAAGTAAAATATTTTTTTCTCATTTAACTGTTTAACTGGGTTCTCTTTACGTACTTTTAGGACTTGTGTGAAAATCTGATGATGTTTTAGGTCACATTTATGCAGAAAGATAGAAAATTCTAAAATGGTCTGTTTATTTTAGTCACGTTGATTGGTATTAGTCCTTAACAGGGTCGGTAATAAAGAACATATATGTGAGAAGTAGATCTACTGTTTCAGTTTTGGTTTCATCACAAGGACACAACATTTATAAAAAACTGGTCTGAGGTCTGAGGTCTGACACGCCAGCAGCAGGGCTTGTCTATGCATGGGGGCCCAAACCGATAACAATGCTGCTTATGACACTAATGTATCACAGCACACAGTGCATCCTGATGTTGGATGTTTGGGTAGGTGTGTACTGTTTACCTGGGGAAGGGATGGCAGCAGGAGGCACGGTGGGAAGAACACAGGGCTGTGGAAGGAGTGTGATGCTCTGCTGGGGAACTCTGGGTCTGGGCCTTCATGTGGACGATGATTTGACGCATATCACCAACCTAATCATCGACCTTCACCTGTCAGGTTCCTGTTCTTCTGGATTATAATGTGCTTTTTGTTTTTCAGGTCAGTCCCAAAAGAAGATAGCAGTGGTGCAGCCAGAGAAGCAGTAAGTCCTCCTGGTTTCTGCTGACACATCCGTACAGATATTACACACACCCTGTTCCTCTCCAGTATAGCCACATGTAAAGTGTTTCACTATTAATAACACAGTCAGAACATCTGTGTACGTTTGGCCTTCCATAACAGAGACGCTCCAGACTCAACACGGTCTCCTGACCTGTTTTATTTCCTATCTGCACTTCATCATGTTAAAGTGCTTACAGTCGGAGTGAAGGTCGGCTTCCTAATACAAAGACATGCCATGTTTCTGTGGAAACATTTTCAGGACTGGTCATCTATTAAAATATAGAACAGTACATGTTTTTGAATATTTAAAAAGGAAACGCAAAGCCAAAAGCAAAGCATCCTGTATTTCCTCTGCATGTCATGGTCAGAGTCTACAGCCTGGTCCCAAATAGACTTGAGCAGAGGTGCACCTTGGGTAGGGTCTGAATGTTTTACCTTCAGAAAATGATACGTCTGAGAACATCAATTGCTGCTTCAGGTTCTTTACTGAATGTGACGCAGTGACTTCCAGGACATGATGGTGTTTAAGAAAATCGATTCTGCTCGCTGTACTCACAATATTCCCAAACAACCCCAAACCATAAAACAATCACCTCCATGCTTAGGAGTTGGCAAGACGCTTGTTATTCTATCCAAAAATACCTTTGTTGATTGGCAGAAGTTTAGTATTTGTTTGATTAGACCATAAAACTTTATTGCCTCTGACTTATGCAGAGGTTGTGTTGCATGCTTTAGATAATGAGATTGCCGGTCATGTTAGTAATAATAATAAGCTTTATTTACAGTGGGGCAAAAAAGTATTTAGTCAGTCATTGATGGTGCAAGTTCTCTTACTTACAAAGATGAAAGAGGTCTGTAATTTTCATCATAGCTACACTTCAACTATGAGAGACAAAATGAGAAAAAAAATCCAGCAAATCACATTGTAGGATTTTTAAAGAATTAAATTGTAAATTATGGTATTGGTATTGGTATTATGGTATTATGGTATTATGGTATTGTAAATAAGTATTTGGTCAATAACAAAAGTTCAGCTCAATACTTTGTAACATAACTTTTGTTTTCAATGACAAAGGTCAAACGTTTCCTGTAAGTCTTCACCAGGTTGGCACACACTGTAGCTGGTATTTTGGCCCATTCCTCCATGCAGATCTCCTCTAGAGCAGTGATGTTTTGGGGTCTGTCGTTGGGCAACACGGACTTTCAACTCCCCCACAAATGTTCTATGGGGTTGAGGTCTGGAGACTGGCTAGGCCACTCCAGGACCTTGGAATACTTTTTACAGAGCCACTCCTTCGTTGCCCAAGCGGTGTGTTTGGGATCATTGTCATGCTGGAAGACCCAGCCACGTTCCATCTTCAATGCTCTCACTGATGGAAGGAGGTTTTGGCTTAAAATCTCACAATACATGGCCCCATTCATTCTTCCCTTAACACAGATCAGTCGTCCTGTCCCCTCTGCAGAAAACCAGCCCCAAAGCATGATGTTTCCACCCCCATAAGTAGGTATGATGTTTGAAAGAATTTTGAATATTGGTAGCTTGGGTTGAGTTGGTTGGTTTCTGGGTTGTTTTCCGAGCTTGGCTTGGCAATTGTATTGCAAACGTTTCGTCACCAATCGAGGAGACATCATCAGTGCGGTTGTAGGTGCTGTTTCTTCTGAAAACACTTGCGTTGTTATGCATCATTGGAAACATCGGGTGTTTTGATACAACATTTGTGTCATGGAAGCAGCTGATTGGTTAGCTGATCAAAATATAGTGCGTCTGGTCTGAAGGGACCGAATGTGATTGGTTGAAAATGATTGTCTGCGTTGTGGTTTGAATTGGGCGATTTGTGATTGGTTGAAGGGAATGTTCTGCGTTGTGGTCAGAATTGGGCGATTGTGATTGGTTGAGAGGAATGTTCTGCGTTGTGGTCTGCCTTCATGGCTGGTTTTGTCTTCTCATTTCCCGGAGCCTGAGAGGTTGATAGATTGGATCAATGTCAATGTGTTTGTTTATCGATGTTTCGGTGGAAAACCAAGCTTCAAGGAATTGTCTTTCTTTCTTAGGTATGGTGTTCTTGGGATGCAGTTCAGCATTCTTATTCCTCCAAACACAATGAGTTGAGTTTTTACCAAAACGTTCTATTTTGGTTTCATCTGACCACATGATATTCTCCCAATCCTCTTCTGGATCATCCATATGCTCTCTGGCAGACGGGCCTGGAAATGTACTGGCTTAAGCAGGGGGACACACCTGGCCTCTCTCAGCGTCCCTTTTGGCATAGTGTGTTACTGATGGTAGCCTTTGTTACTTTGGTCCCAGCTCTCTGCGGATCATTCATCAGGTCCCTCCGTGTAGTTCTGGGATTTTTGCTCACCGTTCTCATGATCATTTTGACCGCACGGTATGAGATCTTGCGTGGGGCCCCAGATCGAGGGAGCGTCTTCCATTTTCTTACAATTGCTCCCACAGTTGATTTATTCACACCAACCAGCTTGCCTATTGTAGATTCACTCTTCCCAGCCTGCTGCAGGTCTACAATTTTCTTCCTGGTGTACTTTAACAGCTCTTTGGTCTTGGCCATGGTTGAGTTTGGAGTCTGACTGTTTGAGGCTGTGGACAGGTGTCTATTATACAGATAACGAGGTCAAACAGTTGCCATTAATACAGGTAACGAGTGGAGGACAGACGAGCTTCTTAAAGAAGAAGTTACAGGTCTGTGAGAGCCAGAAATCTTGCTTGTTTGTGGGTGACCAAATACTTATTTTCCACCATGATTTACGATTACGATTGGTGACACCTGCGGGCCAGAGTATTTAAGTGCATACTCAAGCTCAGTCAGGTGTCGCATCCTTAAACATACCTGAGACCTCACCCGTCTCGCGTGCGTTTATTCGCGGCTCCTTTTTTGTTAGGGAACGCAGGTAGCTGGTAGCTTGTAGTTCTTAGAGGCCCAAGGTAACCGCCAGGGGATAGATGATAGCATAGAGCAAGGATCTTGCTATTCAGTTCCGAACTTGTTAAAGCCACCCCTCCTCTCCGCGATCAGGGGAAGTAGCGCTCCCCACATGCCGCTGAGCACTTACACCGTTTGTTTTTCTTTTGGTTTTTCCCTCTTCTTTCCGCAGTGGCTGAGTGGCGCGTTCGGTTAACGCGGATGTTACCCACTGCGCCCAGGGTTTGATCCCCAGCCACTGTCCTTGTTTTTTTTTTTTCATTGTTTTATTTACTTGTTTTTTATTTAGTTATATTTGGTTCACCATTTCGATCTCCAGCTAACTGCAGTTGGGTCCTAAAACCCCTCCGTAACAGAACATGTGTGTCTTAACCCTCCTCTTAAATATGTTAAGATCGTCCAGAGCCCTCAGGTCATGAGGAAGAGAGTTCCAAAGGTTGGGGCTGTAATGAGCTCTTTTGGCGGGTGGTCGGTACGACCAGCATGTACCTAACAATCATGCCACTGAGGTACTGGTGAGCCACCCCATGGAGGCATTTAAAAACCAGTAAAAGAATCTTAAATTCTAATCTAAATCAATTCTAAATGACCCTGGTAACTGGTGTAGCTGTTTTAGGACTGGGGTGATGTGATCCATCATTTTTTTAAACGCTGTAGACCATAGGTTTAATGTTCCTGGAGCTCTTTGGCAGTTTTTGTCTTGCATATCTGACCAGTCTACTGTTGGTTCTATCCGAGTTCTTTTGGTCTTCCAGGTGTTTCCCTTAGCTTTCATTTCTTAATGACATTCAGACTGTGAAAATAACAAGCTGTAAATGTTAAAATTTTCTTTTATAGCTTCTCCTTTATAGTCTATTTTCAGATCTGCAGTCAGCTTCTTAGAGCAACCCCTGACTCTTTAACCTTAAGAAGCTCGAAGAATTCGAGGGTCACAGAATTTATGAAGCATGACGAATTACTTCATACTTACAGACTCCGGTTTAACCCTTTCGGTCCCGTTGATGCCAAATGGAGTCAGGCTGCAAAATGTGTTGTCACAAAAATATGATTTCAACAGTTTTGAAT
The DNA here is from genome assembly GCA_025084515.1 of Ancistrus triradiatus. NCBI lineage: Eukaryota > Metazoa > Chordata > Actinopteri > Siluriformes > Loricariidae > Ancistrus > Ancistrus triradiatus. The sequence continues at coordinate 87,267 of JAJAGP010001756.1, forward strand.
TGTTCAGAAACATATTGAAAGTTGCACTTGCTTTAATGTTTTATTGATGTTCTGAAATATTTTTTATACAAGTGTATTGCGCAGACATATTTGTTGTGTCATTAAAATAAATTCGGAACTGACAGGGTTAAAACTTTTCCAAATGTAGTTTATTCAGGCTACAGATACTGGGTGTTCACATTATGTTAATGCCTTCGGCCTGGAATGATTTCCACCTACATGAAAATAAAATAAAAAATAAAAAAACGTCCAATTTGATCCATGAATAAATGAGGTTGAGATATGATTTTAATACAGACTCATGTTTTTATAATGTTTTTGTCTTCACTACAATGGATGTCACAACTAAAATAGTGTAAAAGTTTATAATGATTTGTCTCATTGTCTTTTTGTACAGTATACAGCATGTGTAAATTTAAAAACACAGACTAACTATTTTGGTTATTTTTTATTTACTTTTTTTTTTTTTTCTTTCATCCTCAAACTAACATCTGCATGATGTTGAAATTACAGTTAAAATTTCCTCAACTCAAAATTACCTACACCTGATTTAGCCTAAAAAATAGGTAGTTTAGAAAGGTGCTCAATATTTCCCCTACCAAGGTTAGTAATACACTAATAATCAGTAATTAAGCATACCTGTTGTCACATGTAATTTATGGAGCAAAAGTTTGGGCACCCTGTTCAAGTTACATAATGTGTTGCTCGTTTCCTAAATGAATCGCACTTAACATGTCTTAAAGTTTCAGTACAAACTGTAAAACTTCATTTTTATGCTTAACCTTTATGATTAAATGAAAACATTTAGTGTGTGAATTTGTATATTGAGGGTATATATATACATGTATGTTTATACAGATAAAGCGATCATTTATTGAGCCTTGGACAATTGCTTGATTTGCAGGTTGGCTCCTTCACCTGTGGAAAGCCTTCCTCTTGACCTTTGTCAGTCTCTTGCCATGAACTCAGGTTATTAGCTTTAAATTTGTACTTTTACATTAACTAATAATTTGTACTTTTTATATTCTATACACAAACTTGAGAATTGTTATAAAATCTTAATACATGTTTTGTTTTAGACAGTGCTGCTTGCAGAGGAATTTGTATTTTACACACGTGTGTGTGCGTGTGTGTGTGTGGTTGTGTGTGTGTGTGTGTGTGTGTGTGTGTGTGTATCACAGCTTCTGGGAATGGAAAGTACTGCTGCTCCCAGATCTTTGTGAATCATCGGTGTTTTTCGGGGCCATACCTCAACAAGGGAAGAATTGCAGACTTACCACAGGCTGTTGGTCCCGGAAAGTGCACACTCGTACTTAAGGAGGTACAGTAGGACAGAATCTGAGGACTGATGTGTGTAAGGATGACCATTCACTAGATGACATTGAAAAGATTCTCCCACATCTACAGAGTTTTTTTATCGCAGAGTCACAGACTGGTTTTGAAAAGACTGGAGCTCTTGGGCGGTTACTGACTGCAAGACTGCAACTAGATTATTTTCCATCATGCTGTTGGAGAAAACAATGTATTGACATTTCATATAAAACTCATATATGATGACAGAGTCTATACATATATATATCTACACAACTTAAAAATCACAGAAATGAGTGATGAGTGCAGGAAGCTCTAGTTTGTGTTTTTCATGAGCATGAACAGACACTTAGATAAATAATCAAACGCTTTACCACCATCATTCTCCAGCCTTTCAGTTCTGTTCCACCAGATCTTTTCTTTAATATCCATGTTTTTAGAGGCAGCCTGTTGCTCATCCTATAAGCTCCTGATGAGCTGTTCTGCCCGACAACCGAGCTCTGATTGGTCAGCCTGATTTTAACGCATCCAAATGACACAGAATTTAGAACAGGCTCCGATTAAACATTTTACGCACCATCACAGTCCGTCAGTTTCGGACTCGGTGTGAAGGACAGCGATAATGTATGTGTGTTCTTTTTCAAAACATGACATGCGTAGTTTACGTGTGTAAAAATGGACTCTGAAAAGGCTTTGAGACTAAGATCCAGCAGTAGCAGCTCTGTCTTGATCAGCGGCAAACTGAGACGAACTTTTTCCAGTGCCAGGTTTTGTAAGAGTTCTTTTAAATTCAAGTAATGATTTGTTGAAATGTTCAGAAATGCTTTACATTTACACAAGTCTACTAAACATATACTTTGACCCAAACCTTTGCATGGGATTGTAGACATAGTGTGACGTCAGTGGAAATACCCTTTAAAGGTTTGTAATTTATAGACTGTGTGTGTGGTTTGGGGGAAGGGGGCAATGCTTATGTGCATTTAACCACCTGAGAGTTGGGTAACTATAAATCATAAAGCATATGGTGTGTGTGTGTGTGTGTGTGTGTGTGTATGTGTGTGTGTGTGTGTGTGTGTGTGTGTTACCTACAGGTTCTCACAATGTTAATAAACTCAGCTTATAAGCCCAGCCGAGTTCTCCGGGAGCTTCAGATGGTGGGAGATCCACAGTGGAACTGTGTGGAGGAAACTCTAAAAGCCAAGTGAGGACGCTATCTTACACACACGAACACACACACACCCACACACACTGTGGTCAGACACTAAAGCATCATGGTCCAAAGCGGTGAAGAGTGAAAGACTCACTCATTTTCCATTCCCACTTAACCCAACACAAATTTGCCGTGGGGTTGGACCTGATCAGTGGCCCAGGGTACAAGGTGGGAACCAACCCTACACAGATAACAGTCTATTGCAGGGCACATACACCCACATACAAAGCGGACATTGACTTACTCACACTGGGACACTTTAGAGACACCAGCTGACCTGGAACATAAGAGGAACTCGGAGTACCCAGAGAAAACTCTCCAAGGCACAAGGAGAACATATCAATTCCACACAGGTAGTGGCCAGGCCAGGAACCGCACCTGGGATCTGCAGAGATATGAGTGTGCCGGCATGCCACCTGAGAAAAAGGCTCAGTAATAATAGTCAAGACAGATTGTCTCAAAGCAGCTGTACAAATTATATTATCTTCTAATATATATAATAATAAAAATCCAATCCCAGATTGAGCAAGCCTAGGGCAGTGGCAAGGAAAATCCCTAAACGTTAGAAGGAAGAGACCGTGGGAGGACCAAGACTCAAAAAGGGACCCAGCCTTTTAAGCAATCACTTATGCAGTGTACTGCCGTATGATTATTAAAATTCATTTCATTATTTTTGGTGCATCTGCTTTGCATGTGCCATCATGCATTGCATGCTAATGCACATACATATTAGTTCATTATATCTGTAACGTTTGGAGGCTGAACCCTATTTTCAATTGTGTAAATGTCAATAAGCATCAAGAAGAAAACAATGAATGTGGTTTTTCCACAATGTGAAATGCACCCACATGCAGCGGCATAAAAAAAACACCAATACGCCGCACCACGCCGCTCGGATGGAAATGGGTCTGTGTGGGATAAATTGGAGGAAATAAACCCCCTGGTTGTAATGAACACAGTTTTACCTCATTTGCATAATGAAGCCGCAAGTAGCTCATTTGCATTTTTATGCATGCACATTTTAATAGACAGGCAACGCAACGTTTTGCAAACTGAATTCATCTGAATACCAGCGACAGGAGCTTTGTGTCTGTGTGTGTTTTTGCAGGTACAAAGGGAAGAGCTATCGGGCCAGCGTGAGGATCGTGTGCTTGGCTGAGCAGGTGGTGGATTTCTGTCGCAGTGTGTGTGTGAGGCTGCAGTGCTGTCCAAACCTGTTCGGCCTCATGCTCGTGACCGAGAAGTGTCCGGAAAACTGCTCCATACACACCAAGACCAAGTACAGTAAGTGTGTTAACAGCCAGTCTCCAGACACTTTTGTATATACCCATTTCCAGAAGGCTTACTGAGATCCGAAAACGACGAGTACAGAGCAAATGTTTCCCATAAGGAATTATGTGAAGTGAATGAATCGGTTCCAGATCCCCAGCAAATCCCCCCTGTATAACATCATATGCATTAATGGAGCTGTATTGTACAGGAGCTCCTGATTTATGATGGGGATATGTTCAACAAATCCATCATAAGATAAATGGATCATGAACTGATGAGTTTCATATAGTCTATGCTGTATCATAGAGGAGCCGACCTTATTGTTTAATACACTTACATTAACCTATAGTTACCCAAAATCATTAACACAAAGCTTAGTTTATAAAGCTTCATGAAGATAAGAAACATATAAGAAAGGAGGAGGTAAAAAAAACTCTTTTTTGTTCTTGCTTCTTTTTTTTTTTACATATCAGGTATAGTCATTGGTACACCAAAGCTAATGTCATGTGTATTGGAGGTTTTCCAAAGTATGAAAAGTGGGCGTTGTTTATGAAACGACTAGCCCAGGATTGCTACGATAGGCACTTTTTGTCCAAATTGATGGCTCTGGGATAATGTGAACCAAATGCTGTGAATTAAATTGAGCCAGTGGTTCAGTCTCAGTGTATAAAACAGTTTTCCAATGTAATCATACATATCTCTGATAGTTTTCCCTATTTACATTACTGTAGACAAGCCACAAATTATAAGATAATTATAAGGCTTATCAACTTTAATGAGATAGAGAAAGTATCTATGAATTCTGAAGGAAACTCAGAATAGCAGCAAAAGACAGAACCTTCCTTCTCTTATAAGAATATTTTATATTACAATGTAATAGCCGTTCTGTTTAAAAATACAGAAAATAATTAACTTTATATTTTTAATATGTTATTTTCTTGTCAAAAGAAGATTTATTCTAGTGGAACTTTATTTTATTTCAAACTGATTTACTCTCTGCTGAATCACCTCAAAGCAAAACACATTCTTAGTGTTTGTTTCATGGTTAGTAAAGTAGTTATAAGAATAAAACAATAAATAAGACAATTTGGAAATAGAATCAAATTTATTTCATCAATTAAACTGAATACACAGTGGAAGCACTTCTTCTGTAACATTTCTTGAAAAACATTAGTTGGCCATTTTACCCCCCGATGGCTCAAGTTCCTATTTTCTTATGTGTAGTCATTTAAGCTTATAGGACCCTTAAAATCCTAAAATCGTAATGAGTGTGTAGGTTTACTATCTTTACATTATTTTTTAGCACAAGTGCACTGTTTAATGGGTTCCCCTTGGACTCAGTGGACTGGTAAATAGTTACCGGTACTGATCAGTAGACTTTTCTTCTTCTAAGAAAAGTGTGGTAAAGTCCATGGTGGTGAATACCTAAGGAAGGAACTTTATGTGTATTTTTAGCATATTACTATGGGAAGAAGAGGAAAGTGGGGCGCCCCAGTTTGGGGGAGTGCACTCAGGAGATGGTCAAACCAGCCCGCCGGAGAAAGAAGCGCAAAGCCATCTTTGTTCAGAAGAAACGTCGCTCATCTGCTGTAGGATATCACAACATGGAATCACCTCAGGTCTGTCTCTCTGTCTCACACACACACATTACTTAGTTATAAGTAGGTATGTCTCACTAACCAGGCCATCTGTATTAGCTAAAGCCCAACATCCAGTAGCTCCATATCCAAGATCCATATCCATGAGACCAAGACAAGACTAAACCTACAACCAGCTGAGACCAAAGCGAGACCCAGACCCTAAAAAGCCCCAGAGCAACTGATAAAGAACTAATGCAGGAAGACTGTAACTGTCCTATAGACCACATGAGATAAGTCCAAGACCAAGTACCAACTGAGAAGAGTCCAAGACCTAATACTAATTGAGACAAGACAAAAACCAGTTACCAAATGAGACTAGACCAAGATCCAATACCAATTAAAAAGCTCCAAAACCAGATACCAGATGAGATACGTCCAAGACCCAGTATGAGCTGAGACAAGGCAAAGACCCAGTACCAATTGAGCTAAGTCCAAGATCCAGTACCAACTGAGACAAGTCCAAGACCCAATGCCAACTGAGACAAGACTAAGACCCAATACCAACTGAGATAAGTCCAAGACCAGATACTAAATGAGATGAGTCCAAGACCAGATACCAACCGAGTCAAGTCCAAGACCCAGTACCAACCATGTCCAGTCCAAGACCCAGTACCAACTGAGACAAGACCAAGTCCCAGAACCATCTGAGATGAGAACAAGACCAGATACCAAATGAGATCAGTCCAATACAAGATACCAGCTGAGAAAAGACCAAGGCCCAAAACCAAAGGCCAATAACCTTTACCAACTGAAAAACATAAACATCTGACACCAAGACATGTCCAAGAACCAAACCAACTGAGACCATTACAAGCCTCTAATGAAATGTGTGAGGGTCTCAAGCTTTGCTTAACAGCTTCTTTGTTATTACCTAATATTTTTTCTTTGCAACAAAAGAATGATGTCACAGTAATGCACTAAATACACAGTTAGCTGTAACTTCAGTGTTACATGTGTAGCGTAGTATTATGTGGTGCGTTTCACGAATCCGGATTCATACACATGGACACCAACACTCTCAGGTAAAAATGACTTTGTGTGTATGCTCCTGACAGGACAGTGATGAGTTTAATGCTTATGATGAAGACGAAGAGGAGGAAGAAGATGAGTGGTGCAGTGAGGGAAGCTCCAGTTTGGAGCTGCGTGAGGATCCTCCTCTACGATCCATCGCCCGGCGAGGGCGACCTCGCAGATCCGCCACGCTACCTGGAACGACTGCATCCACAGAGCGCCCTTCACCACGCAGATCCACCCGCTCTCTGTCCTACACACACAACCAGCCAGCCAAACACACACACACAAAGGTGGGAGAATAAACCGAACATACACAGTGTGTCTGTGTGATAATGTTAGTTAGTGCTAAGCTTCATCTGTTCAGGATGCTAGTGTCGAGTGGTTGTGTGGTGGAGCTGCTGTCACTGAGTGTGTTTACATGCACTTAATAATCTGATCATAGTCGGATTTCTGCAGTTATCTGATTATTTAAGTGTTTATGTAAATACCATATTCCAATCTAGAAATCAGATTAACAAATCCAATATAGAGAGCTGGATTTTACGCCAGTAATCAGATTACTCATAGCATGTGTACTGGCTACCCTATTGTAATCTGTGTTATCATTCTGCGCCTGTGCACGAGCGTTCCCCATGGTTGCCAGGTCCTCGTATTTCGGCTAAGAAAATTAAGAATTTGATTATTTAATATTAAAGTTTGTAGTTTATTTCTATGAGATTATTGGCTGTATACAAAGTAGAAATCTGATTCCTGCCTGAGTCATGTAAACTAGGAGATTTCCCATTATCTGATTACTCAAGTGCATGTAAACTCGTTAATCGGATTACTGACAAAATCAGATTTTCTGCAGTTGTGGCATTTGTAATTGCATGGAAAAACAAAGTCCCCAGAATGTCCCATGTGTTTACCAGGTGTGTATGTGTGTGTGTGTGTGGGTAGGTGGAACATACAGAAGAATCAGAGGGGCGCTTGGTCCTAGACAGAAATCCTTTAGAGTGGAGTGTTTCTGATGTTGTCGACTTCATCCTGTCCACTGACTGTGCCTCACTTGCTAAGATATTCCAGGAGCAGGTAAATACACACACAAAATGGGAACTAAATATATAAATAAAACAATCTATGGTGCGATCTTCCAAAAGTGATGCACATAGCCAAGTCCAGTCAGTGGCGATAATGTCCCATTATGGTATGATAGTTACCATAAAACCCAAAAGAAGAAGAATTAGGGCACAATCATGGGCATATTATGCATATTATATTATATTACTTTATTATTATATTATGCATAAATACACTGCGTGGCCACAAAAAGGTCACTACCTGGATTTAACTAAGCAAATAGTTCATTAGTTTAAAAAGAGCCTCCCATCAGATAATGACTGCATGGGTGATGGTTTCAGCTGGCAACAAGTTATTTACCCCTAACTGATGCAGTGAGCAGCTTCTCATTTGTTAAACAATCATGTGGAAAGAAAAGTGGTCGTGGAAAAGTTATTCATCTGTTTCAGAGGAGTCAGATTGTGAAAGAGTGGTCCAGGGAGCATGAGCCATCATTATCACACATGGATTGGCCACCACAGAGTCCAGAACTGAACCCCTTTGAGAATTTTTGGGATGTGCTGGAAGAGACTTTCTGCAGTTTATCAAATCTCCATCATCAATACAAGATCTTGGGGAGAAATCAATGCAGCACTGGACAGAAATAAATGTGACATTGCAGAAGCTTGTGGAGATGATGCCACAGGGAATGCATGCCATAGTCAAAGCTAAAGGAGGCCTACCCAAATATCAGAGTGTCTGACCTTTTTTTGGCCAGGCAGTGTATGTTATATTAGTGTATGAGTGTGCGATTTGAGACTCTCCCTCCATTTCCGTATTGCTGTCCCAGTGATAAGACGTGTCAAAACTTCCTATAATGTTTCACTTTATATTTCAATTATTTCATGTATTTATTGAGTATTATTGTTGCATTGCATTAATGTGCTTCATTCATGCTGTTAACCATTAATGAAATACAAATACAGGCAAAAAAAACAATCATTTGGGGATCAGGAACGGATTAATCCTAATTACATTACCTGGGAAATTCAATGCCGACAACAAACAAATCAGAATTTGAACCACCTTCTGGAACCAATTAAGTTCATATTCCAAGGTTCCACTCTATGTAGGGACCATGTAGCTCTATGAATACAGCGTGTAATTAATCTGCTACTAAATGTGCTGTTTCTTTGTCTTTTCCTGTAGGACATTGATGGTCAGGCTCTGTTGTTGCTGACCCTCCCCACTGTGCAGGAGTGCATGGATCTGAAGCTCGGCCCCGCTATCAAGCTCTGCCACCAGATCGAGCGGGTCAAAGTGGCCTTCTACTCCCAGTACGCTAATTAAGCTAACGTCATTAAGCAGGCAACCGTCTCTCCAAGCGGCCTTTCTCTCTGTGGCTAAAGACACTTATTACACACTGCTCAGGGCTTTCAGGCCTTCAGGAGAAAATGTAAAAACCCTGGCAATGTGCTGCACAGTGCTTTTAGGATAAGTGAGGATTCACTTTGAAGGCCTTTCATGCCTTTTTGTGATGGAGGAAAGAAACCTAGGTTAGACTGAGAGGAAATCAGCTGCACTAACCACTCAAGGAACGTATGATGCGACGAGAAGCTGATGTTCCATGGACATTTGTACATCCTTTAGAAGGACTATATTTAATATATGAATTAACTGGAACAAAAATGTTAAAAAACAATGTGAAGGATTAATTTGTCTCCTTATCAAGCGAAGCTTCCCAGAACAAACTCACACAGATACAGAGCTGAAAGTGTTCTGCTCACCCCTGTCTAGGGTTGGTCCTGTCGGGTAGGCATTGGCTCTCCCGTGACCCTGTCCAGGATTAAGTGGATAAGTGAGCGAAGTGAAATATAAATAACTAAGTGCTATCCTAAATTTTAAAAAGAGACCCTGTTATCATGCGCAGTTTGTCAAACAAACTGTTGATTCACAGTTTTAGTGTAAGCCACAATCACAGTAGGTGCAGACTTATGTTTAGATATTTACATTTAGTCATTTAATAGACGCCCTTATCCAGAGTGAATTACGATCCAAGAAACAGTGGGTTAAGGGCCTTGCTCAAGCACCCACCAGTGTCATTTTGGCAGAGGACCGATTTGAACCATTCTAGCCCTGTCCTGAGAAATTTGTCATGACTAATGGTTTTGCACCGCTAACTTATAGCGTACTCAGACTAGGCAAGCTGTACCGGGAAATATAAAAAAAATAAATATATTCTTTATACCTAAACATTTCACCCTTTTAAGAACGGGAATCGATAAGAAGAATCGGAATCAGAATGGATAAAATGCAAATGATACCGAACACTACACAATACCTTCAAAAACAAGCACAATATTAAAGTAAATAAACTCCTGTGTCGAAATCTGTATCGGTATCGGCAGTTGTGAGCTGGAATCGGATCAGAACTTAAAAAAAGTGGATCAGCCCATCACTAAGTGTGATCGCTGACCAGTCTGAGCACGGATCTCAACATGAGCTGCCTTTGCAAAAATCTTCCTGTACGTGCAGCACTGCATTGCATCGTCAATAAATCTTTAAGGTATAGTGTAATTACGCCTTTAATCCATTTAACTTTCTCAATTGAACCATTGTGTAAAATTCAAAGGACAGGCTAACCCCAAATGTTGGTCGTCGGTCAATAGCAGAGCTGCTTTGCTGTGTTCTTCAAATGTGATCTTTAAATTAGCTTCCCACTATAACACAGATACAAAACAAAGAAGACATTAGCAATCTAATGCTATAGTATACTATAATGTTTGTATACTGGCAGTATGTTACTCTTTCAGAGGAGATAACATGGTCCGTCAGTCAGTCAGTGGCTGGATTTGATGCTCTAACTGTCTACTCCCTTCTGCAAAGACGACAGAGACCAGCATAAGCTGTGTTTGGACACTGGGATGCTGGTATGGTGGGTGTCGAGGGTCAGTCGGAAAATCCATGATATTTTACCAGCATAACCATCACGACCATGGGGGTTCACCATCTAAACCAGCACAAAACAGCATAAACTAACTTGGACCAGCATGGAAATGTTGCTAGTCTTATTGCTTGCTTATTGTTGCTCACCTAGTTAACGTGATAGAGTTTGATTTAGTTTCCCCTAATTAATTTATGGAGGTCAAACTCCATTATCAAAATGGGCAGAGTCATAATTACTTCATAATTATTAGCTTAAAGCTAATATCAGGAAAAAATGCTGATTTGTCTGTGGTGGCGGCTCTGATAGCCCATCTTCAAATTCTTTGCATATGTCTCAGTGTCCAGATCTAGCTGCAGACTTACAAATATAATTTCCCCCAAACACTTATTTCCCCAAGATCCTATTACATATAATGTTAGAAATTAGAAATGTCAGAATATTCATAAACTGACAGATTCACTTAATGCCATTTTCAGGGATTGATGTAATGGTCTAAGAGGGAATCTAAAACTATATTTAATAAATGTCTGAAAATCTCAATGCAAGTACAGTAAACCAATATCAGGATCTGGCAACCGCCCTCAAATACAATGTATCTGAGCGAAAAACCGCAAAACTGACCTGACTGTTTGTTGAAATGTTAGTAAAATTAACACAGATTTTGAGCTGACCCCATTTTCTTTTTTTTCGTAGCTCCAAAATGTGAAATTTGCACCTCATAACGAGCCCAAAATTCTTAGTTGTCTTATGACCAAATGGAGCTGTGATAAGCCTTTGTCCTGCTGTGTGTTCATTCCCAGACCTCTCTGGAATTTACCTTTAAAGAACAATAGTTTTTGTTTATTAAGCTCTTTGGATTTGTAGTATGAGTGTATAAAGTGAAGTTCTATATTTGAGATATTTATTTTAGCTTTCTCATTCGTATCTCAGTGGGCACAGTACTGATTTGTCCTGTATTCCATCATTTTGTAAAATCTCTGAATACTTTTCGGAAATGTTTCATTAATCTATGCAAAAATGTGTTTTTTTTTCTGCTTTGTAAATACAATGTGTATATAGAGTTTACTAATAGTAAAATCTAGTTTTAATATAAACCATTTGTGCACTGAGACAAGTGCTGACCTGATTTGAGATCTGCTCTTTTGTAACCTTTGTTAAGGTAATCCAGGCAGCTTTTTGTCACTAAAAAAGGGACCAACGCAGATAAACACATCAAATACTATATATCAGTATAATTTATTTCCATAAACCAGTTTCAGCACCACAGATTTTGAGATGAATGAATGAATGAAAGGCTGTGAGTAACCTACTGCTAATAAAGGAGTCAATATAATTCCTGATTGTTGTGGAGATTATTGTATTTACATTTTAAAAAACCCATTTAGCAGATGCTCTCATCTAGAGCGACTTACATCAGATGCAAACACTCAAAGTACAATCCAAGTAATTGTGGACATCAGTACTGGGTCTTGGACCCTGGACCTTCTAGATCTTTATAGTCTTGTTATTTATACATGCAGTACTGTACAAAAGTTTTAGGCCACCATTAGATTGTATACATCATTATTTTAGCAATGGTATAATGACCATTATTTATTGGAATAAAACCAGAAAAACAGGAAATTTGTTTGTAGTATTAAAAGTAATAGTAGTAATATGAAAAAAAAAACTGAAAAAAAGCTTCTATAGGCTACAGTTGTAAATATTTAGTGTTTCCTCCAGTTACACCTTCATAACGATTATGGAGTTACAAATCCAAGTTTTTTGGATCGTCTACAATGGTCATTATACTATTGCAAAAACAACAAATCTAGTGTCGGCCTAAGACTGTTGCACAGCACTGTATACTCTTGTCATTCAGATCATGTGCTCAGGGTAATGTCTAGTTGAGGGGATTCATGCTATACGTCTGATACATGTCCTACTAGAGTTGATTCAGGCATATTTTACTTGGTGGAAGCCTAGGAGCCAGTTCCAGGACCTCCAAAAGGGTCTTCAACTCTAATATTCATTTGGAACAAATGCAGATTCCAAAAGAGAAGATGGAATCTCTTTGCTGGTATAAAGAAGTCAAAACGTTTCTAGTATGGTTACCTTTTCAGATGATCCACTAGTATTCAATAGGAATCGTCAAATCAGATTCTACACTCCTAATGAGGCAACTGTAGCAAGAAAGATCTCGAGAGGATCCCTGAGAGGAACCAGCCTTCTATGGATGAGATTGGATAATAGGATTTAGCTCTAAAGGTTGTTGTCTATTCAAATATAATGAAAATCAATAATCAATCAACTGAATATAAGACCGCAGACTTTCAGCGTAGAATTTTGTGGATAAAAGTATTGATAGATAATAAGAGTCTCTACAACATATATTATTTTGGAAGTGGACAACTACAGGTGTAATCATTCAGTACAATAGGCATTGGAGCCTGGCCCCAGATGAAACAGACTTGTATCTTGCATTGATGTCCAACCCGTTGGGTCTGATGAGGGACGGTAGCCATGAATTTACAATAATGGCTCACAGTGTATTGTAATGGCAGTAATAATGGATCAATAAAGTACACCATAATAATATAAACAGAAATCTATGCATTGTTATATGACGAGAAGTCCAGATATTGCTTGTATTTACTTAATATAATTGGGTGGGCAGCAGGGACATCTACTCTGCTTTCCTCTCTACCTATCTTCTCGTCTCCAGCTCTCTCTCCCCATCTCCTCTGGTCCTTTATTCTAATCTCCTTTTCCAGTCATCTCCTTTCTTCTCCCCTATTCTTCAGGCATCTCCTGCTATCTTCTGCTCTTCTCTCCTCTTTAAGTGTCTTCTCTTCACTGCGCTCCCAGTCCTTTCTAGAACTCTTTTCATATTACAGAGAGCAAAAGCAGACTGTTCAGAGTGTTTAGACAAAAAAATGCATCGGACTTGGTTTCTTGCGTAAAACTCGTACTTGGTGTGAAAATGCCTTCACTCTCATCTGGTCCTTTTTCACTCTACACTACAGTGTTTGACGCTTTAATAACACTTCATGTGTGTTTTCTACCAAATATAAGGTAAAGACATTAACGTTAGTTGAATACTCTTGAGATTGTTGCTGGTCTCTGCCTGAATGTGTGGCTAATTCACTTTCAAGGTAAAGTTTTCACCAGAAATGTTCGTTTCTACTTTATACAATTACTGACACTTTTTTTTAGCAAAGTATTATTTAATTCTGCCATTACAGTTCCAGCACAAAATGACCTACTGACTTTACCCTTCCATGGAGGTCAAAGCTGTTACAAAGACGTGAAGTGCTTGGTGTTACAACAATAAGTGTCCCACCAACAACTGGTTACTCAAAGCTCATGAGTAGAATATGCTTATTTATAGGTTTTACATCACTATATTGGGAGGATTTTGAGCAGATCTGAGTACTCTGTGGGGGTGTGTCCTGCAATATAGAGAATATTGTGATTACAGTTTTTGGTCTGAAGGGTGGCAACAACAGAAGGTGGAGATGGGAAAGGGAAGAGAGATATCAGGTTATCAGGGCTGGTGAAAGAGAACCAAACCTGAAAGAGGCAGATAACAGTGAGAGCCTCAAACAGCCAAAAACAGCTTAATCAATTTCGTCGTGTAACTCTTGAGTTAAGTAACCCTTGCACAGTCTGCTCCAGAGACTGAATACATCACATGTGGAGTATTTGGGCAGGACTGAAGTGGCGTTCATTTATTTATTAAACATATCACTGCCAAGCTACATGCTTGCAGTATGTATTAAAGGGGAATTTCTGTGGTAAAGGTGCCCACAAGAATTCAGTGTACCGGTGAGAAATGTGAAGCAACGGAAGAAGCAAAGCAGATGTGCAGGTACGAGGAGGAGGAGCAACTTTAAAACACACGAACAGAGGATTAGTGGGGTTTAAAGCAAACTATAGTTCTCCAGAAGTGATATAATGTCTGACGTTTATACTGAAGTTTTTTAAATTAACATTCGTGCCACGATGAACAGCGCAGTGGTTAGCCCTTACTGGATCCCAGCAAGGTCGCTGGCTGTGTGGAGTTTGCATGTTCTCCCCATGTTCATGTGGGTTTTATTGGGTATGTTCATCGGGTCAAGGGGTATTCAAATGTGTCTTAGAACAGCACGTCACGAACCAGCGTATAAATATTACATAAAAAGTTGCATCATGTCATTTTTGCAAATAATGCAGTTTGTTTCCTTTTAGCTGATCGGAGGCATGACTAAACAATGGTGCTGTTTCCTGTCGAATCAATATCAGATCTGTATTTTGCAGATAACCTTAAGCATTAGTAGAATAAGCATTTTGTGAGCAAGTATTGGAAGGTACGATGTTTTATTCTGGGCAAATGATTACCAGACTGAGCCCAGTGGGAATGTTAAAAGCTCATTCTCACACAGGCAGAGCACACACCTGAAAGTGGATTGGTAAAGTGCCAGTGCTGGTGGTTGGTGGATGGTGTGTACAAGGTGCCCGTGTGTGTGTGCGTGTGTGTGTGTGTGTGTGTGGGTGGGTGTTGGGGTAGGGTATACGTTTAAGTGGTTACTGTGCTAGTCCTCTTTCTGAAAAATGCTAGCTTGATGATTTGCAGCTTTGCATGCATATGGGAAATCTAGATATAACTCTCATAGCACTGTCTCAGCTTTACCACACTGAACATCAAAGGTTAAACCACACACACACACACACACACACACAGGTACAGAGCATCTACTGACTACATTTCAGATATCTGTATTCATGCTCCTAATGCTGGTAATGTTATATGTGTGTTTCCATGCAATTTATGATTTCTGCTTGTCATGGGCAGATAATAAAGTGCAACTGAAACAAAATATGAACTGAATATATATATATATATATATATATGGTGGTTGGTGACCATATATTAAACTGTAAAACAATGGAAACAGTCATTAAACTTACACTTAGTGACCCAGATATTGGGTTACTGTGGTAGCCTAGCAGTTAAGGTACTGGCCTATAGACCAAAAGGTCCAGGGTTCAAATCCCGCCTCTACCAAGCTGCCACTGTTGGGTCCTTGAGCAAGTCCCTTAACCCACAATTGCTTGAGTTGTACGACTGTGTCAATTGTAAGTCGCTCTGGATAAGGGCGTCTGCTAAATGTTGTCAATGTAAAATGCAAAAGTCTTAGGCCATCATTAGATTAGATATACCATTTTTTTACAATACCATATTATTTTAATTTTTTTCTCCGTTTCTTTTTTAGAATAAAAGCAAAAAATAGAGGACAATTGTATGCAGTATTAAAAAAACTGAAAAAAAAAAACAATTAGAAAAAAACTGCTTTAGTCTACAGTGGTAAGTATTTAGTGTTTCCTCCCCGTACATTTGAGAAATAGCAGCATCTGGCAGCTTCATCAGGATGCCAAGTAGATCCTTCAATAATCTGAAGATGCTTGATGAGGAATTGTCTTTTTGGAAGGGTAGCAGCCAAGAAACCACTTTTTCAGATGAGAAAAAAGACTAGAATGAAGATGGAAAGAGAATACAATTTGGGTCCAGTTGACAGCAGTATTTTATACATTTTGTTTATACTATTGCTAAAACAACAAATCTATTGGTGGCCTAGCCTTTTGAATAGTACTGTATATTTTGGTAGGTTTGGTTACTTTTATGCAAATTTATAATTTCAAGTAATTATAATTATACAAAACAAGTCTTACATACTAACATTTCCTTATTATTTACCTGTAATAAGAGCAGGTTTTTTTCTTATCTGCTAGTTTTAGCCAGCTCTGGGTTGGCAGGAGGTTTCTGATTTGCATAATGAATTTTGATAACTGCTGGTATTTTAATGAGGGTGAAGCTGTAAGGATATTCCTAGGACAGGAGCAGGCTAATTAAGAGTGTGTGCAGTGAAATAAGGAAAGTTCTGCCTGATAAAACCATGTTTAGTGTAGCCTGTGTAGAACTGTAACATGATTAATGTTTTCTTTGGAAAGCACGCCTGAATGGTCATATTAGCTCTGTACTTGTTTGATTTGATCCTGTTTGAATTTGGGGAATATCTACTTGCACTTTAACACTTCAAGGAGGCAAGAAAAGGGCTTTTTCAGTTAAGTAAATGACTTCCGGTTCAAAACTTTAAACTTTAAACATCGATAGACTTTGACCCACTAAACTGCGTAACAGTGGTTGAGGTGGAATAATGGATTACTGGTCTGGGGCTGGTTTTGATTGTTTGATTTGTTCCCTTATTTCCAGTGATGCCATTTAACAATGGCATTTTAGAATGCTGTTTCAACTTTGTGGAAACAATTTGTATTTCCCTTTTCAGTTTCAGTGTGACGATAATCCTGTCCACAATGTGTCATACATAGAGATTGTTTTTCGAAAAAAGTCCAGACCCTAACCCCATTCAAGATCCATCCCAGTTTGGGATTTATTTGTATGTTTGTATCAATATTCCAACTTCACTGGTGCACATGGTAATAATTGCATCCCTGCAGTCAAATTCCAAAATAAACCTACAGTCAAAACCACCTATATTGATATAACATTTTTTACAATGGAGTATTGTCTCAAAGCAGTTAGAAAAAATCTAAGCCCAAAGCCCTAACTGAGCAAGCTGAGGGCCACAGTGGCAAGGAAAAACTCCATACCTGTATAAGGAATAAACCTTGGGAGGACTAAGACCCAAAGGGACACCAAAAAAGAGATCCAGTCTCTTTAGGCAACCTACATTTTATGTCAGAATTTTTAATATTTAAGTTACCTAAATCATTCATTTATAGTAATAGTTTAAATAAACAGAACCTAAATACATAAATTAAAAGAGAACATATTTAAAGAAAACATAATCTAAATATAATAATTAAATCAAAGTAAAACATAATAATATATACTATATATTATCTCTGTTTACTGGGGTAAAGGATGAGGCTCACTTATCGGTATCTGTATCTGGCTCTCACAGACCTGTAACTTATTCTTTAAGAAGCTCTTCTGTCCTCCACTCGTTACCTGTATTAATGGCACCTGTTTGACCTCGTTATCTGTATAAAGACACCTGTCTACAGCCTCAAACAGTCAGTCTCCAAACTCAACCATGGCCAAGACCAAAGAGCTGTCGAAGGACACAGGAAGAAAATTGTAGACCTGCAGCAGGCTGGGAAGAGTGAATCTACAATAGGCAAGCAGGTTGGTGTGAATAAGTCAACTGTGGAAGCAATTGTAAAAAAATGGAAGACATACAAGACCATTGATAATCTTCCTTGATCTGGGGCCCCACACAAGATCTCATTCCGTGGGGTCAAAGTGATCATGAGAACGGTGAGCAAAAATCTCAGAACTACATGGAGGGACCTGATGAATGATCTGCAGAGAGCTGGGACCAAAGTAACAAAGGCTACCATCAGTAACACACTACGCTGAGAGGGACTCAGATCGTGCAGTGCCAGGCGTGCCCCCCTGCTTAAGCCAGTACATGTCCAGGCCCGTCTGAAGTTTGCCAGAGAGCATATGGATGATCCAGAAGAGGATTGGGAGAATATCATGTGGTCAGATGAAACCATAAAAGAAAAGCTCAACTTGCCGTGTTTGTAGGAAGAAGAATGCTGAGTTGCATCCCAAAAACACTATACCTTCTGTGAACCATGGGGGTGGAAACATCATGCTTTGGGGCTGATGTTCTGCAGAGGGGACAGGACGACTGATCCGTGTTAAGAGAAGAATGAACGGGGCCATGTATCATGAGATTTTAAGCCAAAACCTCCTTCCATCAGAGAGAGCATTGAAGATGGAACGTGGCTGGGTCTTCCAGCATGACAATGATCCCAAACACACCGCTCGGGCAACGAAGGAGTGGCTCCGTAAAAAGCATTTCAAGGTCCTGGAGTGACCTAGCCAGTCTCCAGACCTCAACCCCATAGAAAATGTGTGGAGGGAGTTGAAAGTCCGTGTTGCCCAGCGACAGCCCCAAAACATCACTGCTCTAGAGGAGATCTGCATGGAGGAATGGGCCAAAATACCAGCTACAGTGTGTGCCAACCTGGTGAAGACGTTTCACCTCTGTCATTGAAAACAAAGGTTATGTTACAAAGTATTGAGTTAAACTTTTGTTATTGACCAAATACTTATTTTCCACCATGATTTACAATTAAATTCTTTAAAATGTGATTTCCTGGATTTTTGTTTTCTCATTTTGTCTCTCATAGTTGAAGTGTTGCTATAATGAAAATTACAGACCCCTCTCATTTCTCTAAGTAGGAGAACTTGTGTGACGCCGATGCACGGAGTGAGGAGACAAACGCAAAGCCACAGATAAGGTACGTAGGGTTTATTTCTTCGACAAACAGATAAGGACTGGAGGGAATGGCAGACTAGGGTAGGGAACCTCGTTGAGAAGCGTGAGTGTGAGGGTGAGTGGTGGTTATATGTGTTTGGGAGGAAGTCCGGGATGAGGCACAGGTGCATGTGATTTAGTATGTGGGAGAGTTTGAGCGAGGCAAGGTGCGAGCGGGTGGAGCGGTGACGGAGGCGGGCGTGACAACTTGCACAATCAGTGGCTGACTAAATACTTTTTATTTGTATGTACACATATATAATCTTTAGCCCCTGTGTATCTAAACTATTATTATTAATATATTACAGTATTTACTTATGACATCTAGGCTGCCCAGAGAGAGGCTAGGCTTTTCCAGTAAAGGCTGCTTTGAGACAATGCTCCACTGTAAAAAGCACTATAGAAATACCTTTGATTTGACTTAATGCTTTTTGCCCATGCAGTGTAGCTAAACAGACGGATGGATGGATGGATGGTGTGTTTGCAGGCTGTAGTACAGTTGTTCTATTATCTTTCTTTTCCCTGATGTCATCATTCCAGCCATGCATGACAGAAATATCAGAAGTATTGAGTCATTCCGCTGAATGGGTGCCATTAGATTGTTGTAGCTCAAAAATGTAACTTCATTTTCTGTATTTTTTAAACACTGAATCTAACAACGCAGATACTTAATTATTCATAATGAACAATGGTCAATCTTATTTTATTTTTGACTTTTTTATTTTATGCTTTCTCCTGTTACTGTTACTCAGTTCTGTTCATCTTTATATGACTAACAGGACTGAGTTTTCAGCACAGAATGATCAAATGCATAAAATGTAATCACATGAAGTCCATACTAATAGCAGTAGAACACTGAGCACATTCGAATGATTTACCAAAACTGTATTTTTACATGATATAAACAACACCTAAAAATAATTTAGGTAAAAGGATAGTAAGCTGAGATTGATCTTATTAGTTATAGTTACAATATCATCACATAAACAGGAAACATAAGAGAGAACTTACTTTTGGTCTTCCCATGATCTTCAGAAGATCCAGATGATGAAACGTCCTATTGAACATGTGACTTGTGGTATGATCTTGAATTCTCAGAAGAGGGAATATATTAGGGTAACAGGACTTAGTGAAAATGTGTATTTTAAGGTAAATTATTATGGATTTCTTGTGAAAAAAAATTAAGGCATAGATGCGATATGGAGTGACAGCAATGTACCTTAAATTTGCAATCACTGTGCAGGACACCTTGCTTAATAATAAAATATTGTTTACAGTTAATTCCCGTTTGGCGGAATGGCTCTATTACAGAGTATTCAGAAGAAAAGAAATGCGATTGTCTGTGTGCAGAAACAAAGCAGGGAGCAGAATAATAAACGCTATGTTAGGCTTTACCAGCTGTACCAGTTCTGAATATTTTGAAGTGCATCATGACCATCTCCTTCTGCTGTTTCTCTGCTGAGCTGCAAACACAGCTGGGTGAGTGATCTGTTTGAATATTGCATACAGAATGTTAAAAATGATTTCATTATTCATACAACACAGCAAAATAATGGATAATGGTAATGTACACAGTAAAATGCTTTTTAGTGAATGTATATGTACATACAGCGGCTGCTTTGTGAGGGAAATTATTCAAAACAGAAATGCTAATATCAGGTTAATAGAGTCCTGTGGTCAGAACCTGAGCGTATTAAACACAAATACTGTGGACAGTTAGCGCACACTGTGGTTAAAGAGCCAGTCAAACTGTGGCACTACAACACTGTCAGCACCACTGGCTGAGAATGGTCCATCACCAACACAACATGAGCCCAGTGGTGGTCAGGTGGCCTGTTGACAGTATAATATAGAGTCAACATATTATATTGTTTTATTTTTAATTATTAGATTTTTAGGATATTTTCTTGAAATATGTTGTCTTTTAATTTTATATTTAGCTTCTGTTTATGTAAATTATTACCATAAATGTATAATTTAGGTAACTTATTCAGTTTAATTCTTACATATAAAATCTAGGCTGCCTAAGGAGGTCGGGTCCCTTTTTTGAGTCTTGGTCCTCCTAAGGTTTCTTCCTTATAATGTTTAGGGAGTTTTTCCTTGGCACTGTGTCCCTAGGCTTGCTCAGTTAGGGCTTTGAGCTGCTTTGAGACAATGCTTCGTTATAAAAAGTGCTATAGAAATACAATCCAAAATTAGAAAAGCTTGGGATGGTATGGAAAATGCAATAAGAAAAACTTACATTTAATCTGACTGTTATTTCATTGCAGACAGTATGAACACGAGATATTTCTTCTTTTTTCTGGTCAAATTCATTTCATTTGTTAATAAACATCCATTCTTGCATTTCAGGCCTGCAACACATTCCAAAAAAAGTTGGGACGGGGATAATTTAGGGCTAGTTTAGGGCTGAGATAAAAAACTAAATAATGATGTGATTTCAAACAGGTGATTATAATCATGATTTGGTGCAAAAGTAGCATCCAGGAACGTATTTGAGGAGTAAAGATGGGCAGAGGATCTCCAGTTTATCAACAAATGTGTAAGAAAATGATTGAAATGTTTAAAAACAATGTTCCTCAAAGAAAGACTGGAAGGGATTTACATATTTCTCCCTCTACAGAGCATAATATCATAAACCATTCAAGAAATCTGGAGGAATTTCAGTGCTTAAAAGGAACTGAAGAGGGGTGATCTCCGCTCCCTCAGACGGCACTGCATCAAGAACCATCATTCATCAGTAGCTGATAGAACCACATGGACAAGGGATTCCTTTATCAAACCTTTATCAAGCTCTACAATACAGAGTTACATTCACAAATGCCACTTAAAACGTTACTGTGCTAAAAAGAAGCCTTATGTTATAACCATGTCCAGAAGGGGCGTCGGCTTCTCTGGGCTCGGAGGCATCTGGGATGGACCATCACACAGTGGAGACGGGGATTGTGCTCAGACCCATCAGTATCACAGTTCTGATTTGGAAGAAATGGATGCCGTGTGCTCCGGACCAAAGACGAAAAAAAGGACCATGCAGAATGTGTTAGAAACACTGCATTTATTTATTTATTTATTTATTTGCATTTTTCATAAAGTCCCAACTTTTTCTGATTTGGGGTTGTAAGTTACTGGAAAACTGCTTACCTGCCAGCTTCAGGCTATCAGAGGAGACAGTAGTTCACAGAAGCTGGTTCACTTTAAAAAGCCATTTAAACACCATTTTAAAATCTACTCTGTTCAGCTGTTTAAACAAGGTGATTTTCGAGCTGGGTTATTCTCTGAATAGAAGTAAATTAGAAAAAAGGAAAAAAAAAGTCATTTGCGAATGAGTCATAGCGACATCTGACACACTTCAGTCGGGTGACTCATCTTGAAACCAATCAGAAATGAAACCTCACTTTCAAGTCTCACTTGAGCATTTAATCTTTAAAAGTTACTACCTTTCTGAGCTGCAGCTCTCTAATCGATGTGCAACTCAAACTCTTTGTGTTTTAAAAATGCACAGGACTACAAGCTGCCGCTCCTGTAAAGGAAACTTCAAGCTCCAGCTCCATCATCTAGAATGAACTGCCTAGTATGTTAATTTATTTGGCAGATTCTCTTCTCCGGAAAAAAGCGTAAGATATAATCATGCAAAGTGCTTAAATGACCCGTGAGTGCTCTTAGCTTTATAGACTAGGGACCACTGCTGCATCACTTAAGTCCAAACCTGACAGAAGATGTCAAAGAAAATCAGAGCAAAGTAAATAAAAATACCTGTTCACTTTATTGTGAAATATATTCAGTAAGAAGACATTTGTGTAAGTATTTATTTTTCAATATTTATTGAAATGTATATGGCATAGAAATAGCAGAACATGAATAGAAAATAAAAGCATATTAGTGCATGCACAAAAAAGCCAGACTAGCAGAGATAGCATTACTGATACTGTGCACATTTATTACCTTCATGTTCAGAGAAATTTCTGAAGCAGAGGGTTTCAATCCTAACATTCATCTACAGATCTCAGTGAAAGATAATTAGCACGACTGACTAAATGACTGTGACTGTTATGTGCGTGATTAAAATCAGATAAGATATTGCAGTGGGACACGATAATTAGACTGTGTTAAACCTGCCCTTAGCTCGAAGAAGAAAAGCTCAACATCTTATCCAAGCAACAACACATTAACACCAAAGCTGGACGTAATTAGTCTCAAAATGACTGTTTGTTTGTTCGTGTGTGTGTGTGTGTGTGTGTGTGCGCCTTGTCTTGCTATATTTCTGAAGACCAAATGTCCCTACATTGATATGAAAACCTGGAATTTTGACTAATGATGGCAGCTTTTCCATTTTCATTTCTTAAT
This sequence comes from Ancistrus triradiatus, assembly GCA_025084515.1. Lineage (NCBI taxonomy): Eukaryota > Metazoa > Chordata > Actinopteri > Siluriformes > Loricariidae > Ancistrus > Ancistrus triradiatus. The sequence goes on from JAJAGP010001756.1 coordinate 110,355, forward strand.
AATTTTTTTTTTCCACAAAAATGGTAACTTTTATTTCAAAAGCCAAAAGAGCCAAAAGACTTGCTTTAGGTTACTGAGCTGAAGGTTATGGTTAGGTGTAGGTATTAATAAGTAGTATTTATTAGCTGCAGTTCTTCATTGTCATTCTTGTCATTCATGTCAATGGAAAGACCTCACAAGCGTAGAGTGTGTGTGTGTGTGTGTGTGTGTGTGTGTGTGTGTGTGTGTGTGTGTGTGTGTGTGTGTGCGTGTGTGTGCGCGTGTGTGCGTGCGTGCGTGCGTGTGTGTATGTGTGTTTTGTCAAGTTTTTATAACTTTATGGGGAGCAAATGTCATGTAATTGTAGTGTGTGTCTGTTTAAAAAATCATTTCCTTTAATTACTGACATTAGAGTTATGTTCAGATTTAGGTTTAATGTTGGAAGTCTAAACTGGATTAGTATTAGGATTAACGTCTCAGTTACTGTGGTTTGGTGTAAGGATTAGAGGTGGGATTAATGTTACAGTTTGGATTAGAGTTATTTGTAGGACTATGTTTTATGATTAGGATTAGATGTAGATGTTTTATTAGACGCCTACAGTAATAAGCAAGTCAATGGAAACACCCTTAATGATAGTAATACGCAGTGTATGTGTGTGTGTGTGTGTGTGTGTGTGTGTGTGTGTGTGTGTGTGTTTTTGAAGGTTTTATCTCTTTATGGGGAACAAACTTGACATAATTATAGTGTATGTCTGAAATCATTTGCTTTAATGACTGACATTAGGATTATGGTCAGAGTTAAGATTAATATTAGAAGCCTAAACTGGATTAGAGTTAGGATTAACGTTTCAATCACCCTGGTTTAGTATTAGGACTAGAGTTAAGTGTAGGACAAGTGTTAGTTCTAGGATTAGGATTAGATGTAGGTGTGGTATTATACACCTACAGTAATATGAGTCAATGGAAATTCCTTTAAATATAGTAATACACGGTGTGTGTGTGTGTGTGTGTGTGTGTGTGTGTGTGTGTGTGTGTGTGTGTGGGTGTTGCCAAGGTTTTATCTCTTTATGGGGACCATGCTTAACATAAATATGCTGTGTGTCTATTTAAAACAATCGAATAATTTGCTTCAATTACTGACATTTGAATTGTTAAAAGTATAAACTCAGTTCGAGTTGGGATTAACATTTTGATTACAGTGGTTTAGGATTAGGATTAAAGTAAGGTGTAGGACTAGTGTTAGTTTTAGTATTAAGATTAGATGTAGGTGTTGCATTATCTAGCTACAGTACAAGTGCACGAGTCACTGGAACCTTTAAAGGTAGTAATACACGGTGTGTGTGTGTGTAAGAAAAAGAAAGAGAAAGAGAGAGAAAGGTGTAGTTGGGATGCTCAAAGACAGTCTCATCCTACTGGTTTCCATGGCAACTGAAGTAAAAAAAATTGAAGGAATGGTCCCACATTGCAATGCCAAATATTTTACATTCTCTCTCTCTCTCTCTCTCTCTCTCTCTCTCTCTCTCTCTCTCTCGTGTGTATCTTTCACTCCCTAATGATCTGTCTATTGAATTTCTTTTTATTCAGAAAATCAACAAAAGGAGCCAGGGATTTTCCAATCTGCACAAGACAGCATGTGTCACAGTTTAAGGGGCTAAATCGATGGACGCTGTACAATAATCCTATTTGTATATTAGTTAACTTTATTCTATTTTAAAAGCCCTTTCATGGCTTTCCATCAGTTGTAGTTTCCATTTCAAGAAGTCTAATTCAAATTCAGCAGCACTGTGTGTGCAGTAACACTAGCCACTGTGTTTTTGTATAATGGAGCTATGAAATATTTGATATAAGATCGGTGAGATCACAGAAACCAACATAATCAGTTTGCCATCAGTATTTAAGAATGACTTATAATTACACTGCAGGCAAAATACTTATTATACATTCACACAAAGCCCATATATTTCTTTCTTCTTATTAAAACCTGGCAATACTTTTAGTCGTCCTGTGGCTGGGAATGAACAATGTTTAGGTTGTTGTTGGGGGTGGGGTGTCCAAACAGAATACAATTCCACGCCCTGTAATTAATGCTCTCTTTTTTGGCTCTTATTTTAGTTTAAGTTTACATTGGCTCCCTCTGCTGGCGGAGTAATGTAACTGTCAAACTATACAGATCATTAATTAAGCTGCAATACATTTAATGACTGCTCCTTCATGTCTCAGTTTGTTCCATGCTGATGTTAACTTCATTTCACTGGACTATTGAGTGCCGAGATTTTTCTCTCACACCCTTTCCTTTCTGTGTCTCATACTAAATGGTTTCTTTCTACCTTTGTTAACCTCAAGTTTGCTGTCATATTCTTGTGCTGTTATTCCTTACCTGGTGTTGTTGAAATGAGACTAGACAGTAAGTGAAGTCAAGTTAAGTCAGGTTACATTTATTTCTATAGCGCTTTTTGTAATGGAGCCTGGTCTCAAAACACCTTTACAAATATCTATGTGAAACCTGGAAGCCCAACATTAGTAATGTAGTCAAGACCGTTAGAGCTGGGTCCGAATTAAGACCGAGACAGAGACACATCAAGTCAAGACCGGGAGTGGCTGAGACCAAGACCAGATTAAGAATGTCCCATCATACAAGAATAGAAAATGTAGTTTATAATTCACTTTACATACATTATCATTAATTATACGTGACATATATTAATACAATAATGTCATCATATATTTTGTTAAATATAGCATTGAATAATATTTAGCCTACATTTATTATTGATTACTATTATATTACAATCTTAGTCAAACAAAAGTAATGTAACTATCGGAAGAAAAGGATGGGGATGGGGATGATTCTATTTCCCTTCTTCTCTCAAACGTGATCACCACACAAAGTCACCTGAATATATACATCATCATCCATTCTAGCCTCTTATATGATTACATGTGAAAACATGCCCACATTCCAGATTTTTTGGGCATGGTACAGAAAAGTGAGCGGGTGAAAACGCACTCTTACAATCTTAACGTCAGACGGTTCAAAATAAAACGTGCTCATTGATTGGATGCCGAACGAGAAGATCAGGGACTTGTTTTTCCCTGTTAGCCAATCAGAGTGCAGGTTTTATTTAGGCACGTAGCGAAAGGACTGGCTTATTCTGTTTGAATGGATTGTTGATATTCAATAACGATAGAAAAAAGTTCACAAAGCCTTGCCGTTGAAACGACCCAGTCTACCCTCCTGAATGGTCTAATCCTTGGCAAAGTTCTTCAGGTCTTCAACATATCTCTGTTATCTCTTAATCTCTATTTGACTGTACTCTTCATAGTATCATATTCCATTTAATGTAGTCTATATTTGTATTTATTTTATTACATTTATTACATTTAAATAGGTGGCTTTACTCCAGGTGCTCCGGTTTCCTTCCACAGTCCATAGACATGCATTAGGTTAATTGATGACTCTAAATTGGCCCGATGGGAGTATGTGTGACTAGTTTCGATGTAACCTTTTGTATCCGTGTATCCTTGTGTCTGTCACAGCCATTTAAATACATTTACATTTACAATTACAATTGGTACAATCCAAGCAATTGTGGGTTAAGGGTCTTGCTCAAGGACCCAACAGTGGCAGCTTGGCAGAGGTGGGATTTGAACCAGTACCTTAACCACTAGACTACCACAGTCCCATAAATAAATTTGACTTGACTTACATTTACAGCATTTAGCAGACACCCTTATCCAGAGAGACTTACAATTGGTACAGTCTTACAATTCAAGCTATTGTGGGTTAAGGGCCTTGCTCAAGGACCCAACAGTGGCAGCTTGGCAGAGGTGGGATTTGAACCCTGTTCCTTCTAGTCCAGAGTCCAGTACCTTAACCACTAGGCCACCACAGTCAAATAAAAACCAAAGAAAGTGGCTAGTGCTGCAGAATAGTAACTTCTGACTTATTCAAAAAGACTCAGTCGTTTGCCAATAAAACATCCTCTTCTTGATTCAAATGGCTCTGTCTTAGAGAAAAAATAAAGGAAATGTTCATGCTTTAATAAGAATAGATTGGTAAATGCCGTTGTATGTCCAGTTCCAGTTAATAGATCCTAACAAATAGTTCTACATTAACTCGATAATAAAACACATTCATTCGTTTACCTTCTACAACTGGTTAATCCTGGTGAGGGTCGCTCTGGGTCAGGAGCCAATCCTGGAAACAATGGGCACAAAATGGGCGCACGCTTTCTGTATTTTTACCCACTCTCTTGCCATAATCTGATCGCAGTTGGTGGAGGTTGGAGGTTTTAATGGCAGCACAGGAAACTGAATTGGACCCGACCCTGGACCAGTCCATCTCAGAGTGCGCACACACACACACACACACACACACACACACACACACACACAGTTATTAGGTTGTTTAGGGAAACTTTAGAGACCAACCACCATCTAGAATACCTGGTAGAAATCCATGCAGACACAGAAAGAACAAGCAACTCCACACAGGCAGCAGCTGGGCATGGAGTCTGTGGAGCTTGGAGGAGAGTACATGTTGCCACTGTGCCACCCATTTACATTTTCAGTTTTAAAAAAAGAATTCAAGCTTTCATACAGTTGAGAGTATGCTGATGTGTGCTCAGTTTTGAATAAGGATTTTGAGGACTTAGAGCACAATACTTTTTTTTTGTTTTCCGGTAACGCTTGAGCCGCTAGCTGCCAGTTCCTTTTCACCAGAGTGATATTTTTGCGCTTCATTTCTGCATGGACGTGAGTGGAGGATGTGTACTTCTTGCCTCCACCTCCACGTTGCATGAATACATATTACATACACACTTCCATGTGCATGTGCACTCAGTCTTCACACCATCGCTGGGCCTCGCAGAGTGCAGTGGCTCTGCAGAAATTCCCCTGCTACTCTCCAAAACTAGGACCTCGAGGGTCAAAACAAACCGCGGATCCTTTGTACTCGTGAGTTTTTGATTCTTTGTCTGCTTCGCATCCTGCAAATGCAAAGTGTGATCTGTGAAGCATATAATTCGGCCAATGCAGGCAACATGCTGTAAGCAGGGGTGTGTTGTGCTACGGTTAGAAGAATATCATCTAATTGCTCTTTAACAGCGCTTATTAGTAAGTTACTAATTGCTGTATTGCTTCATAAGTGCACTAAACTGTTTGGGAGGTCTGTATCCTGTAACTAAAGTTGGTATGTAACATAGGCGAAATGTAAGTGCCTTCCACCTGCAGCATCACTAACAGGAAACTGCAAGAAACCACATAAAGACAGATCATACAACAAAAGCCGCTTCGCCTCTGCAGCTCTGATGGGATTGTTTTCGCTTCGTGTCGTTTTTCTGTGGAAATGGTTAATAACGCCGAGCCGCAAGCCGTTCAGGCCAGAGTATGTTAATGCTGGCTGAAAATCCAGCGAATGCACCTGCTGTGGGCTGCAGGTCATAAGCTATTGTTTCGTTTCGCACCACAAGCCCAGATTTTCCTCATATGGCGCCTTCTTACTGACCACTGCTCACTTTAATTAGCTTGCATATGTTCTCTCTGTGCACTAGGCCTGATCCTCACACAGGCTGCCCTCATGAAATGCACAGACAAGAACAAGTGCAGGAAAAAAACACATACATCCACATACTCCCATATGTTTTTTGCACGGGAATGCATGGTCGCTAAACTGTGCATTGAATTTTACATGTAAGCAGAACGTCTTGCCCTTTAGGTAGAAAATTAATCCTATTTTAAAGTCATGTTATTATTTATTTGGTTCTGCACAATGATGTGCAACTGTGTGCTTGGAATTGCGCTTGTGTAAATGGCAAACAAAAAGCTTCTTAAACGTAATCCTGAGATAAAACACGCAGTTTTGTGAGCTTGTTTTACATCACAGTAAACTGTATCGTAGTTCATTATGGCTGGTGTAACATAGATGCAAGACAAAATGTATAATATATACTTTTTTTATTGATTGATTTAAGTAACCAAAAGAAACACATTATAGACAAGGGCGTAAATTTCAGTTCAGCGTCAGCGGGGACAACAAACAGTAAAATTTCTCAGAGGTAACTCCTGAGTGAGATGCTAAAGCTGCTGCTAAAATGTATTAAATTATATTAAGGCTACAGGTTTTAATACGTTCAACCACTAATACCAAGAATGGCCTGTAGATGGCTCACTATATATGGACCATAAGTACAATGAGCATGATCTCATCTAACTACCAGTATCTACCAATATGCATTTGCATTGTAGTCAATAAATATGTGTTACTGATGATCTCGGAGTCTGCTTTATTAGAATTACAAGAACATATTTTGAGCTTTAAGTAGAGTTATAAAAGCAGAAGAAATACTATAGAATAACCAAACTAGAGATAGAATAGCCAATTAAAAAAACTAAAACAAACCAAATGTTTTTCAGAAATATTTACTTTAAAACAAGCTGTGGACAATTATGCTCCCAAATGTACAACAAATTAAATATGTACAATACTTAACGTAATGTACGATACTTATGACTTATCAATTGTAACCATATAAAATAAAATATGTGTGAATTCTGGTGATGCTAGGCAGTGGCACAAACCATTGTGAGGCATATGAAGGGGGGGATGCATTAAAAAACACGTTTCTTACTCTTTTGAGGCATATTGCTATATATTATTTAAAAATCATAGTTATGTTTACAGGTATTGTAATGGGGGGGACTCTCTTTTTCCAGGAAATGGAGGAAGGTTCTATAAAATGTTTTTGTAGAGGAATACTAATTTTCAAGCAAGTAAGAAAACCACCGAGTCTTAGCAAGGAGGTACATCTTCATTTTCTTATTATCTTAAGATATTTACATTTACAGCATTTAGCAGACGCCCTTATCCAGAGCGACTTACAATCCAAGCAATTGTGGGTTAAGGGCCTTACTCAAGGACTCAACAGTGGCAGCTTTGCAGAGGTGGGATTTGAACCCTGGACCTTCTGGTCCATACCTTAACCACTAGGCTACCACAAGATATGTACAAGATATTTTTGTTAAATTACTACTGAATTTTATAGCTCGTCATCTTTTGTAGATCCTTACGGACGCAAAACATGGCTAAGGGATTCCAATTCAGATAATAGACTTTGACAAACAGTCCTATATCCATGCAATGAATGAAATACTGTATATAAATAGTAACTGCTTCTGCTGACACTGATTGGTCAAGAGTTACAATAAAGGTACAGCTTTTTAATAAACAATTGCATCGGCTCGACAAAAACAGTCCGTATCACCCTAGATTATCGTAATCTGTAAACTCACGATTGACTGAGAACAAAAAAAAAAACGCTCTTATTTTCTTAAGAAGACCAATAGATTGCACAAGTCTGAGTGGGCAGAGTGTTAAGCAATTGCAAAGTATGAAGTTTAATGTGAATTCAGACCTCACATATTGGAGCATAGAGACAGACTGCTTAAAACCCTCCAAAATGGGACTGGATGTTTGTGGTTAATGCTCTGGAATATTACTCAGAAGGTTATGAGTTCAAATGAGTTCAGCTCTGACAGGCAGCCCACCAATTACCCCTTAGTTCAGTCTATGTTTGCTCTAGAAATACATAAATGTGTCATGTTATGGAGCCACACTTAGATGTCTAGAAAGCATACGCTGTTGTTTACCTACAAAATGAGCCACGGAAATAGCAGAAAATAACATAAATAGAATCTGAACTATAGGAAAAGGCATTTATGCGCTTATTCTGAATCATGGAGATTCCTAGAATCCTGCCCAAACCAAAACAAGATACTGTTCTAATTAGGTCTGTTTAACTTACAAAGTAAAAGACTGTCAGAGAAGCAATGCTTTTTCTGTAGGCTGGTGTTCCTGTAATATGATCATTCATTCATTCATGAGTTTTATTACATGCATGATTCAGTTCAGGGTCATGGGGAGCCTGCAACAGGCAATACAGGGTTTAAGGCAAAAACCAGTCCTAGACAGGGTGTCACTCACTCATACTGGGACATCAGAGACACCAGTTGACCTAATACATCATTAGGGCTGTGCTAAAAAATCACTAGACCAAGATACCACCCACGTTTCTACCACCATTTGGACCTAATACATCTTAGGGCTGTGCCGAAAAAATCCTATTCAGAAATATATCAACAAACATATTTAAAATTTCGTGAATACAAGTTCTGAGAGAGAGGGCAAGAGGGGTGAAGAAGACAGTAACAATTCACATCCACATGGAAAGTAAAGTGTGGGCATTCATGGAAGGAGTTGGGAAGATTAACGCACTCTTCAAGGAAAAAGAAAAACGTTCAAAGAAGCGAAGATACATAAAAAATGGAATGTAGAAAACAACGAGGTCGGCGAAGAATGGAGAGAGACAACGAAACCCCCAAAGAAGGAAGTCCAAACTACGACAAACGAAACCGAACGATAAAAGAGAAACGCCCCCAGCAAACATCATTCGTTGGAAGAGGGATAACAGACACAGAAGAAATAGAGCGGAAGAGGCAGAAGAACCAATAATTTGCTCCCTCTCTTTCGCTTCTTCTCTCCTGCTGTTATAGTTTCATTAACTATGTGTAATATCACATATTTTTAAGACCGTATCATAGTCGCAATGTATCGCGAGATGATTGTATCGTGATTGGATATCATAATCGTTAGGTCCGTCTGTGCCACATTTCAACCTCAACTTTCTGTTTCTTTGGTTCTATTTCTGTTCTTCTTGGCTGACAGACGTCGAACCCCACAAGGTCTTTTTCTTGTTGTGTCACCGAGTCCACCTGCCTCAAGGGTGTTATTGCATTCTGAGATGCTTTTGGCCGTTTTCCCTTCTCAGCACACTTATACAGGAGCAGTTAGCTGATTTACCATGCCTTTTTCCTCAAGCCTTTCCTTTTTTTTTCTCCTCCTAGTTTCTCAAACGAACAACCCAGCCTTATCGTTCTCCTCCTGTGGTTTGCCTTCTGTCATCAACAAGCATTTCTGTCCTCAGAACTGGCCCGCCCGCTCACTGTTAATCTTGGAAGTCTTGGCCTGGGCGGTTTCTCTTTTCTCTTGTTCTGTCAGCAGGTTGTCACAAGGGTTAGCTCAACTATTTTTTCTGTCGTTTTGACAGGAAGTAAGATGAATAAAGCAGATTTTTATTTCCTATTAAGTCCTTAAGACTAGGGTTCAATGAAAAAACGATGGAGCTGATCAATGGATGTTAAACACAGTATCTGTACTGCTGGTCCTGGTCCCCATCCAGAGAACGTTCTTCTGATTTTTTCTCAAGATTATTTTTCACAATTTCCTTCCTTTCCCCTTTCGTCTCCTCTGGTGGCATGTTTTGGGGTTGATTTTTGTAAAGGTGCTTCTGACCTGTCTTCCTATAATTGTCACATCCTAAAACCTTCAATCAAATAGTCTTGAATACATTACCCTATTTTGCATTGACCCGCACAGTGCCAACATGGAGTCCGACGGAGACATGTTTCCTCTGGACATGGGGCAAGATACAATAGATACACCACCGTTAGAAAACAGAGAACTATTTGGTTATATTTTAATGCATCAAAATCCAACCTGTGCATAGTCTCAGACTCTTAGTTGGTTGTTTTAGCAATGGTACAGTGGTGCTTGAAAAGTTTGTGAAACCTTTAGAATGTTTCGATATTTCCTGAAACAAAAAAACAAAAAAAAAAAAAAAAAAAAAAAAGACATAAATATGCCTAAAACATCACAAGTCCTAAAAGTAAATCAAGGGACCCGTTAAACAAATGATAACAAAAAATAGTATACTTGGTCATTTATTTATTATGAAAAATATCCAATATTACATATTAGTGAGTGGCAAAAGTATGTGAGCGCCCCCCCTTTGCTTTTCAGTATCTGCTGTGACCCCCCCTGTTCAAAATACTGCAGCTAAACGTTTTCCTGTAGCTGTGTGATCAGTCCTGCACACCGGCTGGAGGAAGTTACGCCCATTTCTCCGGACGAACAACTTCAGCTCTGGGAGGTTGGTGGGTTTCCTCACATTAGCTTGTTTGCTTTCAGGTCCTTCCACAGCAATTTCCATGGATTAAGGCAGACTTTTGACTTGGCCCTTCCAAACATAACTTTAACCACTCTTTTGTAGTTTCTCTTGTTTGGCTTGCAACCGGCAGAAGAGTTACACCCCTGTCGTATTCATCACAGGCTGGACTTACGTCACAAAAACCACGTCAGTTCCCATGGACTATTTCTCAAATCTAGCATAAATGAATAGAAGCTGTATATAGTCCGTACGTGTTTATGTACATTGTGAATGTGGTTTTTTTGTGCAATCTCACGAGGGGCTGCTCAGTAATCACATTATGTCAGCATCAGGTATGAATGGCACTTTGTCTAGTTCTTTGTAACCTCATTAAGTCGCCAAACTCGTCTCTCACCAGAAAGAGCCATGAAAGCCATATCGACATATAAAAGTATTGTTATGATAAAGAATCATGAGCACTTTCAGCTCTTTGCAAATGAAATCCATTCAGCCATCAAGCCATGATGCAGCAGCACAAAATCTTTGAGACTTTCATTAGTGAGACTTTATTAACGAAAACCATCAGAACCTGCATGTGTGACCTTTGAGTGACTCACTGAGCTGTATTTTTTTCCTCAGTTAACCATGAAGCTGAATGTGTGAATTAGTGGAACTGTGAGCAATCATTCTGGAACATCTTACTCACTCGATTTTTCCAACCACTCACTTTTAAAGCACTTCTACACTTAAATGACACACGGTATGGTGCCGATGGTGTGGTGCTCTATTTAGGGGTTGTGTAATACGTGTAGAACGCTGTGCATCTTTTAATCTCCATAATCAGCTGAGTTATCAAATAGATCAAGGTTTTCAGAGCTTTTATGAGAATGCAGACGGGAGGCGGGGCATTAGAGGGGGGGATGTTTATGGCAGATTTTCAAAACAGCGAGGAAAGCTGTACGGAGTGTCAATCAAACTAATGATACATAGAACACGTTAATGAAAAGAATCCTTGTTGATTACAGAAATGACTTGAAATATACTGAGAAACATTATTATTTTTATGGGTATGGTTAAGGCAGTCTCAGTGGCTTTCACTTCCCTCTTATCTGAGTAATCGAAATGCTTATTTTATTTTGAAGTGCTTATTATGAGGTCGTTCATTTAATACAGTAGCATTTAGCACTAAATTAAGCAGACTGTAGAGAATGCACATGTACTATAGGGTGCCTAGAAAAACAGCTTAACATTTTTACAACGTACATTGTAACGTTCATACAGAGAAATTTTGATTGCAGAGAAATATGTTTTACTGCTGGCTCAGTCACTACAAATGTGTATTAGTTGAAGAGCTGCAAATGAAAGAGCTTGTCATTTCCAGAAGCCACAAATGTGCCAGTTTAGTGGCCTGTGGTGGCTTAGTGGTTAAGGTAATGGACTGTAGACTAGAAGGTCTTGGGTTCAAATCCCACCTTTACCAAACTGATACTGCTGAATCTGTTTGCTTGGATTGTAAGACTGTATCAGGGCATCTTCTAATGTGGGAGGAGTACCTGGAAGAAAGCTCATGTGTCCGCGTGGAGGACAGGCAAACTCCACACAGGTGTTGCCCAAAATTGGGATTGAACTGCAGCTTTCTGGAGCTGTGCAGCCACTGTACTAATTGTTAGCCCAATCCTGAAGACTTTTGATCCTCTTGGCTTTTTCTAGCATGATGGAACACCATGTGAGTAAGCAAAACACTAAAATTTGGGGTCCATGGCCAGGAAACTCCCCAGATCTCAATCCCATAGAGAACCTGTGGTCAATCCTCAGTCGAAAAAAGTGTGTGGACAAACAAAAACACATAATTGTGATAAACTCCAAACACTGATTAGGCAAGAATGGGTTGCCATCAGTCAGGACTTGAACCAGACGCTGATATCCAGCATGCCAAGGCGAATTGCAGAAGTCTTGAACAAGAATGGTCAACACTAGAAATATTTTCCATCATCCTGATGTATTTGTCAATGAAAGTTAAACTTATGAAATGAAAACTTAGTTTTGTGTTATCAGTTCCAACCCCATGCAAGGAGACCCAGAATGGGTTCCCTAACACTTAGTCAACCCAAACGTTTGAGGGCACCATCCAACCTACAGCCAACTTACAGTAATTGGTACCAGTGTACTAAGAGAGATTGATTTAAGGCAACCTCACCTGAAGTAAATCATCAACTGTAACGTGACTCCATAACTGACAGTCCTCTCTTCTAAAGAGGTGGGGCTTGAGCCAGAGTGGTTCAGTCAATAGAGCACTGGTTCCCAGTCCTGAGCTTCCCGAGACTGCTCTCCACCTCTGGCAAAAAGAGGTCTGTTGGTTGAAGAGTTATGTTATGGTTTGAAATATCTTTTCGCAACAGACACTGTTGAAACGAATGTTTATAAAAGGCAGAACCTACAAACCAAATAAATCAGACGAGAGAGTGAGTCTGATGCATAGAGAAGAAATGCATAGAGATGCATAGAGAAGAAACATGAGAGGAACCAAATGCAGTATGACATATATCACAACAGTCTTATAGTCTAGTGTGTATGTGTGTGTGTGTGTGTGTGTGTGTGTGTGTGTGTGTAAGATTAAAGCTTTAGCTGCCGTTTGATCTCCACTGGACCTTTTGAACTTCACTTGTGGACTGAATGTGGATCTTCACTCAAATATGGACGTTTGATGAAATATTGAATACAGCACTGAGAAGGGCAGGAAAGGCCATGACATTACTCTTACCCTCTCTCTCTCTGTCTGTGTCTCCTTCGCTCCCCCATTTAATCTGCTCTCTGGCACAGGAAGTGTGCAGTTTGAGTCGTTATATAACGCAGGAAGTGGCAGACATCAAAGCATGTAAAGACAAGGTTTGAATAGGGTTTTATTGTTGAAGTTTTAGTTGTTTTTTAATGAAAGCTCGATTGATGTTGGAGACCCTGTCAGAAAACGCAGTAGTAAGAGCAGTAAGAGCAGTAAGAGTGGTCATCCCACAGAGAGGTTTGAGTGTACGTGGTACGAAGGCGTTTCAGTAGAAGCTCTACTGTGAGCTGGTGTGTATGTGGGTGATACTTTTTACACTCTGATCTGCTGCTGACGCTATGTGCGCATAGGTGGTACAACACCCACCTTCCTACATATTCTCTAAGGACCATTTGGTTGAGAAAGATTTGCATTTCAGTGACAACAAACCCCTAATCAGCCATATATTCACATATAGTGTATAGCCTAAAGTTGGGGGACACCCAAAAATGACATCGAATTATGTCCCTATTTTGCTACAACACTGAGATGCTTTCTACTTGACTTTGGACCGTGATGATGGACAATAAGCCCTGAGTTGTTGGAGGTGTAGACATGACAGTGTGATACTGAGATTCACAGGTGTTCAGCTCAACCCATTCTATGGCTGCTGTTTGTCTATGGGGAATCCATGCTTTTATGATTCATACTATAAACCTGATAGCAGTGTGTGACTGAAAAAACATAGACTGGGGTGTCCACAGACTTTTGGCCATATATTATATTTTATTTCATTTCCATGATAATTTACAGTAAACAGACTTTGTTTTACCTTGACATTTTTATGAGATAATAAACATTGCCCATATACAGTATGTATCCAGGCCATTTTAGGGCCATCTTAGGAGGCACCTCGACTGGCTGGAGATTTCCCTTCAGACCTTCCCTCCCTCAAAAAAGGCCAAATGTGTCCATGCAGCATCTGTTCAGGCCAGAGGCACCACCAAGTCTCGACCACGGGTCTTTTCAGTGGCGGATCGCTCCCAGTCAAAACGTTGTTGGTTAACATGAGAAATTTTATTTTCTAAATTAGATTTTTTCAGAGTTTATACAGTATGTTGGAACAGTCATTAGGAGCGTCAGTCTTTTTCTAGATTTGCTTTATCTCGATATTGACCCCCACTGGGTGAAACTTCCTGTTACGCTGTGCACAAGAGGTTAAATAAAGGGAAAAAGGGTAACACCTTACTTTGAGGGGTACAGACATCATGAACTCATGATGAAGTAATGTTTTATTAATTCTGAACATTCACGTTTACTACATGATTTCATACTCTTTATCGCTCCTGCATTAAGGCACACATGACACAAATCCAGTCTCAAGACCATAACCCAATGATCTCAGTCTCCTCTTGGTCTTGACCTCCATTGGACTCGGTCTTGTCTCGGTCTCATTGTAAGGTGGATTCGGAAATTGTTGTCGAGACCAGCTGAGTCCAATGCATCTGAGGTAACGTTAAAAATGAACTGAACTTTTTCCGATCGTTATTGAATATCAACAACCCATGCAACAAGAATAAATCTGTCCTTTTTGTACATGTCTAAATAAAATCTGCACTCTGATTGGCTAATAGGGAAGAACAAGTTCCTGCTCTTCTCGTTCAGTATCCAATCACCTTTTGTTTTTAATCGTCTGATGTTTTTCACCCGCTCACTTTGCTTAATTAGTATAGTTTAGTATAGGTTTTGTTCGAGGGCAGATAGAAATGTTAGTATCATATTTTCACATTTAATAATAAAAATGGAGAGAATGGATGTAAACAGAACCATCACATTCATTTGCTTCCAAAAGTTACATTGGCTAAGTTTGATTTTAATATAATAAAATGATATAATTAATAATAATTTTAGGCTATATGTTATTTAATGTTTTATTTTACAAAATATATGATTAACTCTGACATTGTTAATATATATCATGCATAATGAATGATAATGAATGTAAAGCAAATTACAAAAAAATACTTTTTTTCCATTTTCATCTATTAATTCTTGTAATTTTAATCTGGACTCGGTCTCATCTCAGGTCTGCAGGTCTGGGTCTTGACTCAGACCACTAAAAGTCTCTGTCTTGACTTGGACTCGGCTGTAACAGTCTTGACTACGACAGTATGATGACTCATAATGTATTAGACATATCTATTAATGCTATTCAGTGTATCCTCATGGTAAAGTGTTACAGATAAAACCCCACCCCTTTTTTATTTTGGTACATATTGTGGTCATTACCCAACTGTGACTGGGGCCAAACGTCTGTTCTGGTGCTGGTTTTGAATTACAGACCTATTTATAGGAACCTCACCCTCCAGACTCCTGTCTCTCTAATGGCCCTCATGTTTTCCTTTTGCTCTTAAAGCTCTGCAGCCATCGAAGGTAAGCCTGTTAACCTCACCTTGTCATGGATCTGTAATTAATATTGATGGTTTGTGGTTTCTATACCTGTTATCCTATTTTTATCTTTACTTTGTATCACTCGAACTTCCCTCTAACTTCCCTCACTCTCTAGCTCACTCGAAACCAGTCACCTGAATGACGCTGTATACAGACTATATGTTGTGCTCAGTTCTTTTGGAAAATAGGAAGTGTGAGTTCCCAGAGGTCAATGCATGTGGTTGTTCCGAGAAAAGGTCTCATGATCTCGCAGTGGCTGCTTTTGTGTCCTGTAGATGCAGGTATATGAAAGGGAGAACTATCAACCCTATACAAGTGGCTCATCATGTCATGCCATGCTTCTTTGTCCTCAATTTCTTGCTCCCATGCCTACTATTGTTTTTTTATATTTGTGTTTGTATTTATTGTTTGATATTTTATTATTTTTATGTGTTCATCCCACCTTTTCTGGTTGGGGGTTTTGGGGACTCTGGCATTTAGGTAGGCACAGGTGTAGGCATGCCCTGGATGGGACATCAGTCACCACAAGACTGAGTAGAGATTGTTAGCTGGTGGATGATCCTCCCCACCAACATACCCTCCCTGTATCAGACCACTGTGCCACTTATTATTAGGTGTGCAGGTGGTGCAGTGGTCTAAACGCTAGCCCACCGCTGCGGTGTCCTGGGTTCAAGTCTCGGCAGTGCTGAGTCGGGTATGACACAGTCATAATTGGAAATGGTTTGGTAATGGTCCATGTGATGGCTTTGTGGCTCACAGGCTCATAATAGATTTACATTTACCGAATTTAGCAGATGCCCTTATCCAGAGCGACTTACAATACAATCTTACAATCCAAGCAATTGTGGGTTAAGGGCCTTGCTCAAGGACCCAACAGTGGCAGCTTGGCAGAGGTGGGATTTGAACCCTGGATCTTTTGGCCCATAGTCCAGTACCTTAAGTTGAATCTGTGCTGGTATCAGTCATTATGCAAATGTGCTGTATATTAGGTTGGGGAAGTTTTCCAACTAGCTGAGACTGAAGAAGTCACTTAGATGAGTGACGAAACGTTTCTTCCACAAAACCTTATGTTCAGATGAACAGATTCAACTTCTGAGATTTTCTTGCCTGGATTATTGAGCATGCATCAAGACATGCATTATAGGACATTTCTCAGATTTGTTGTTGTCTTTCCAGTCATGGTGTTTCCCCTACCCAAAAAGTCAGATGTTCTTCCTTCAAAAGCGGAGGAATGACAGTCTGAAATTAAGTTAAAATGTAATTTTTGTTTTTGTTTAAATAAGGGCAATTTGGCCACATATTGCTTCATATAATGGTAAATTCAATAGATACACTTAATAGATGATGTGCACTTTTTGATTATTTATTAGGTATGTCCAGTGATGGACAGTAGAGAAAAGATGTCATTTCTTACTATGCACAAATAGTTTTTTCATGTATATTTACTGAAGTATTTCCATTTTGGGTGACTTTTTACTTCAAATACTTGTGTACTTTGTCCACCACTGAGTAGGTCTATCACATATGGATGAACTTCTTAGACAAGCGTATTATTGACTCATATATTTGTTGCTTTACCATCAAATGATCCAGCGCTGATATTATTTGGCCGGTGGAACACCTGTGACACTGACATGGAAGTGACCCGGTCATATATTTGGCCCTGGAAAAAGTAGCAGCTGTACAGCTGGCATTGCATCCCTTCAAAAATAGTCACTAATGAAGCAGTATCCATATACCTGCTAATTATGTCTACATGATACTCCAGGGTGTGTATGAAACAGCAGTACCTATTAGACAGGGCACTTATTGTGTAGTTTAACAATAAAATCTGATTATTATTTTGATTTTTAACACAAGTGCCACTTGCAGTGGCCACAATATGCACTTATAATGAATATTCAAGATGCATACATTGGTGCATTATCGCTACCGACTGGACTGGATTACGTGCATCATCTTTGGAAGTTCGCACCATTGAGTGTTTTATTTAGGTCTGAGTTTTTGTTCGAATTTGGAAGCCAAAAAAATGAAACCGGACCTTTTGACGTCCGAAGTGTTTGAGTTGAGGCTAGAGAACTCAAATTATAAAGCATAAAAATACTATAAGCATAAAGTAAAGAGAACACACAATAGATGCAATTAGCTAAAATAAAAGGTAATATATAAACAGAATACCATTGACTAATGTTGCAATAAACTGCATTCACTCTGAGATTCCGTCTTAATTTTTTTGTTTTTGTACCTACAGATAATTGAAGCTCCTCCTTTCACCGCAGCATCCAATCACCCATTTCGGCAAGGTACAGGAGGGCACACAGTGGGATCAGAAGCTGAGCTTTCCTCCACCCTCACACGAACATACACCCACACCTTCCCGGTCCGGCAAAACCAGCTTACTTGTGGAAGGGTCGCTGTGCCAAACCAATTCTCTGAGCTCACAAGCACACAGTCGCATGTTCAGATGCTCCTACGCACACCCTCGTGTAGGCTACAGCGCTAAAGAGACATTTTAAGACTTTGCTGGTTCCCTTCTCTATTACCAAAACTCCAGGAATGTACCTCGCTGACATGCTGCAGATCATCTGAGCGCCGCTTCTTCACTCAGCCCTGCTGAGGCCGGTTAACGTTTCATAACACACCTGTATTGGAGTTTAACACTGAGGCTGAAATCATGTCTCCGTTCCTGAGGATCGGCTTCTCCAGCTTTGAGATGGACCCTGGACTCGCTTACCACGAAGAGGTGCTCAACCCCTATTGCGCCGTCTACATGAAGGAGGCCGTGGAAACAGGTAACAGGAGGAACTTTAATAAATGTATACAGTCTTAAAGGTGCAGCAGAGTTCTAATACGCTAGCCCACCACTGCAGGGACCAAGGTTCGAGTCTCGCCGAAAAATTCTGGCCAGGGCTGACCAGATACTGTTGAGAGTGTCTGAACGAGGGGAGACCAGCTGTAGGTTTGTTCCCCTGCCCAGACCTGAGATGGACTGGCGCCCCATCCAGGGCACTCTGAGATCTCTCAGGATAGGCACAGGTACCCCAGGTACACCGGGAAAAAGCAGGAATAACACATACAAGATAAATCAAACCAATTTCAAGATGACTCACTGGATGCTTGTTAATCAAATTTGCAGTATTAGGTCATATTTAAGTTTGTTCCCTGCCTGAGTGCAGGACTCAATAAGCATAAACAAACCTAACATTACATATACAGTAGTGTGCAAAAGTCTTAGGCCACCATTAGGTCAGATAGACTATTGTTTTGCTAATGGTATAATGAGCATATACTGTCTGTTTATTTTTCAGCCTCTACATTAGAATACAACCAGAAAATACAGGAAAGTTACACTTACACTTGAGCAATAGCAGCATCTGGCAGCTTCATCAGGATGCCAAGTTATCCGACTTTTTTGGATGGGTAGAAGCCAAGAAACTACTTTTTCTGAAACGGAACAGGGTGAAAAGGCTAAGATATGCTAAAGATCACAGAGACTGGAATGAAGATCAGCGGAAACGAGGATTGACGAATCAAAGTTTGAAATTTTGGGGCCCAATCATAGGCGATCTGTTATATATGGTCATTATAGCATTGCTAACCCAACAAATCTAATGGTGACCTAAGACTTTTGCACAGTACTGTATACAATTACATTTATTTATGAATTACATTAACTTGTCCTGTGTGTATGTGTAAGGGAGAGCTCTGTACAGATGTTATGGGCTTACACTCTTCATATTCAGAATAGTTGTAGTTGACTTCTTTTGAGGGAATTAATCTAAATCAGCAAAATCAGGATGATGAGAGGTTATGAATCAATGAACGGCATGACTCGTGCGTGTCTTTGCTGTATAACTGACTGGACCTGGTTCAGTTTCTGTTCAACAAATCACCACAAACCCTAAAGATCAGGTCGTTTCAGTTCAGTAATCCTTCTGCTGCAGTCACTCAAGCCTGAACCACAATCGCCATCACACATTGTTTCCTGCCTGAGATGCAGCTACTTTTAGCTCTAATTATCAGCAGATTTAGACAGACTATTATATTTTTTCTCATTACCACCATTATCACAATCCATTCAGATTCCGGCTTCAAGTGGCATCATTATATCTCATTCAGATAGTTCTTAGCTGTAAACAACACCATTATCACTAATTCTGCTGGCATTAACTGCTATTACAGCTTGCGATTACAATTTTGTGATCAATTTTTGTGATTAACACTAATACTCCCAAATATATTGCCTTTTAACTGGAATTACCACCATGATTATACATAAATGTATTTATGATCAACAATATTATACTGTGCAAAAGTCTATACAGTTACGTTTGTTGGTTTAGCAATGGCATAATGGCTGTATATAACATATTGTCGATGACTGGACCAAATTTCGGGATTTGGTCTTGGATGTCGTCACTCCATAATCCTCTTTTCCACTAATCTTCATTCCAAGTCTTTGTTAGCTTTAGTATATCTGAGGCTTTTGACCCTGCCTCACTTCCAAAAAAGTGGTTTCTTGGCTGCTACCCTTCCAAAAAGACCTTTGCTGATCAAGCTTCTTAAGACTGTAGAAGGGTCAGCGTCACATCCTAATGAAGCTGCCAGATGCTCCTATTGCTGAAGTGTAAGGAGCGGAAACACTAAATATTTACCAACGTAGCCTATAAAAGCTGCTTTTAAGACTGCATACAAATGTCCTGGTTGTTTTCTAAAAAGGACACTGAGAAATAATTATATATGGTCGCTATACCACTGCTGAAAATGGTATGTATAATCTGAAGGTGGCCTAAGACTTTTGCACAGTACTATATATATTTATATATCAGTTATTACCCTCTATTTCCATTTCTACTAAGCTGTAGCTGAGATTACTACAGCCATAATGCCCCTCCACTTATCCTCATCGGGGTCACAGGAAAGGGTCAGGTGCTTAACCCGGAACCTAATGGGCACAGGCAAAGGTACACCACAGACAAGCTGCCAGTCTTACTCAACCCCTGTTGCAAGCACCACTCAGGATTTGAACCCTGGCCATCAGGAACAGCTGTTTCCAACAGTTGGCTCTAACCACTGAGCTACTGGAACTGCTACCATTGCTATCTTCAAGGTTTAGCAAAAACTATTATTCCCATTCCGCTGTCTTTAAGCTGTAATGATCTGCATTAGTCACATTTTACTTACCACCAATACTGCAAATTCAAATTATAGCTCTGATTTATGGCCATTATTCCTAATATTTTTGTATAGTGTTTCATAATTAGGGGTGGCATGGTTCCACAGTGGCTACCAATGTCTACATGGGTTTGCTTTGTGCCTATAATTACCGCCATCATTATTATAAAGTTTCTTCATAATACATAAAACATAAAATTTGAGAGATGTGTAAAAGCTGTACTTAGGTTTA
Source organism: Ancistrus triradiatus (assembly GCA_025084515.1). Lineage (NCBI taxonomy): Eukaryota > Metazoa > Chordata > Actinopteri > Siluriformes > Loricariidae > Ancistrus > Ancistrus triradiatus. The sequence goes on from JAJAGP010001756.1 coordinate 130,933, forward strand.
ATACTGAAGCCATTTAAATATTGCGAGTTGCTGATTGTTTACTGTTACAGTCTTCATTAAGTGTATTATGAGATGAGAATGGGGGCAGTTTTCGTGGCTATTTTGAGACCCTTGTTGGATAGAAATCCCTTTCTTATTATACTGGATTAAATAAACAGCAGGTGAGGAATTTTCCGTTAGTGGAACTCATAAGCTGGGAAACATTCGACATACGACATCAGTCATTTTCTGAGCTCAAACAAACCTTAAGGGAAAACCTAAAGGGAAAGGAGCTTATTTCCTTGAATTAATCCTTGAAATATATTTAATTTACTTTATTCAATTTTTATTTTATACAATTATAGAAAGAAAGAAAGAAAGAAAGAGGTTCTTCCATGAAGCACCAGGACATGTTATTTCCACAAACTGAAAATATCTGAGCACATTTTATTTACTGTATTTGACTTCTTCTTGCACAAACTCAGGAAACAAACACTGCTACTCATATTGCTTAAGCAGCCAGCCCCTCAGCATAAAGTTGCAGCTTCTGCTACTGTTAACCAAGCTCTTCATGGAGGTTTTTTTTCCAAGTGTCGTCATGTCTGACACATTTCATCAGCTCACCATCTTCTCTCAAGAGGACTGCGTGCAAGTCAAACTAGAAATCCATGCTAACAAGTCGATAAGGCATTTGAGAAGAACTGAGGCGATTCCATTTAATATTCCTTAGGCATTTAACAAAGAAATTCTACGCCTTGGGTCTAGCTCAGGTTGGATTTCTCTTAGCTGTTGTCTACTTTGAAGACTGCTTCTTCAGCTGATGAGCTTGCTGTGGTTGACACCTAAAACAGTGTCAAACTCAATAACACCAACCTTATTTTCCATGGTACCAGCACTTCACCTCTACAAAGCATCATCCTGTGAAAACACTTTTTGTAAGGTAAATCTAATTAATGGTGCTAAAGTCTTATCGGTTTTCCTGCCCTTGAGTCCATGTTAGAAGGAATGGTGGCCTTAGTGGTTAATATTTGCATTATTTTTATCCAGAGTGACTTTCAGCATGAGCAGCTGAAGGTTAAGAGTCTTGCTCAAAGGCCCAACAGTGGCAACCAGGATTTGAATCACATCTACGTTTAAGATGCTTCAAGGAAAGCCAGAAAGTGTGTCTAAGATCAGTAGGGGTTAGACTTCACCCCGTTGGCCTGGAGCCATTACCATTGGTTAGTATTAGAGATTTGCTGTGATTTATCTGGTCATTGGTTGTTCTATGGTGGTTGGGAGTCCCATCTAATTTTAAATTTATGAACAGGGTAGAAAGATAGCAGCTTGCTTATTCAGTGTTAGATTTGAGCTGTAGAGTTAAAGGTTAAGGGTCTTGCTCAAGGGTACAACTGGAGCAGCGTGGTGGAGCCCAGATCTGAACTCACAATCTTGTAATTAATAGTTCAGAGTCTTATTCAGCATTTTGAACCTCTATTGTGGTAAAAGAACACCCATCACAGTCTCTGAAGTTTGGAGCAGTCAGTGGAAGTCTCTAAACTGAGGCACCTGCCAATGTAATTCTTTGAATTTCAGAAATGGAATTCAGTGGAAGTATGTGAATTTGCGATGCGACCCCTATCAAAAGTCTCTAAATTTCAGAAATCTGTCAATGGAAGTCTCGAAATTTGGGAAACCAGGCACTAGAAGCCTCTTAGTTAAGGCACATGTCAATACTCTCTGAATTTAGGATACACATCAATGGAAGTCTCTGATTTTGGGAAAACCAATTAATGGAAGCCTCTTAGTTAAGGCACATGTCTACAAAACTCTCTGAATTTGAGACGCACATCAGTGGAAGTCTCTGAATTTGTGAAATCAGTCATTGAAAGTCTCTGAAATTTGGAGAAGTCAAGGGAAGTCTCCAAACTGAGGCACCTGCCAATAGACCTAGAATTTCAGACATGGATTTCAGTGAAAATCTGCCAATTTGTGATGCAACCCCTATCAATGGAAGTCTCTGTATTTCAGAAATGAATGACTGGAAGTATCAGAATTTGGGGAAATCAGTCACTGGAAGTCTCTAAATTTGGCATCAATGGAAGTCTCGGAATTTGGGACACATATGAATGGAAGTTTCTGGATTTGGGAAAACTAGTCATGTTTGAAATGTTTGTTAATGTTTGTAAAGGTACCTGTCAATAAAACTCAGAATTTTTGTGACACTCATCAATGGAGCTCTATGAATTTAGGAAACCAGTCAGTGAACTTCTTTGATATTTGGAACAGTCAGTTGAGGTATTTAAACTGAGGCACCTGCAAATAGAATTCTCAGAATTTCGGACACCGTTCAGTGGAAGCCTGTGAGTTTGCCGTGTCACCCCTATCAATGGAAGGCTCTGAATTTGGGACACACATCAGTGCAAGGCTCTGACATTAGGAGCAGTGAATGGAAGTCTCTAAACTGAGGCACCTTCCAATAAAATTCTCGCAATGCAACCCCTATCAATGGAAGTATCTCAGTTTGAAAAACCAGTTAATGGAAGTCGCTGAATTTGGGAAACCAGACATTGGAAGTTTTTTATTTCGGGACACACACATATTCTGAATTTGGGACATAAAGCAGTTGAAGTCTCTGAATTTGGGAAACCAGTCAGTGGAAGTTTCTGAACTTCAGTCTTAGTGGAAGTTTGGTGGGGTGCCCTCAGTCAAAGTCCCTCAGTTAACATGGCAGTCAATGGAAGCCTCTGAATGTAGGATGCCTCTCAATGGAATTTGTTTTTGAATTTCTAACAAATGTCATTGGAAATCTCTGAATTTGGGACACCCATTAGTGAAAAGCTTGTAATTTGAGACACTTTGACTGATGAACAGAATTACCAATCCCATTACAACTTATGGGAATATTAGGACTAGTAGGTTGAAGTAAGTTGGATCGGGCTCCACAAACCCTAGCCGAATGGCCTCGACCTAGGTAAAAATGGGCTAAAATTTACAGGAACTATCTCTAGTGGAATCTTTACCTGACAGGCTTTTATTTAGGGTGTAAAAAATACACATATGTCTACTCCCACTTCCTTCTCGGATTTTGCTTATCGATGAATCACACCGAACATATGAAGAACCGCTAACTCACTGTGCAGTTATAATGTGTATGTACATTTGTGTGTGTGTGTTCTATAGAAAAGGGGCAGGTGTATAAACAGAAGCGGCCAACCATGTACCCCCCATGGAGCAGCACATTCGATGCCCATGTGCACAAAGGGAGAGTGATGCATGTGGTGGTGAAAGACAAAACGGCTGAGCTGAAGACTGAGGCCACGGTGCAGCTAGACACACTGGCATCCCGCTGCAAGAAGGAAAATGGCAAACTCGAAATCTGGGTAAAGAGAGTGTGTCTGTGTGCAATAATATTTTCATGCATATACTTAAAAACAAACTTGAAAAATGATTGCATAACACAGAAGTACAATAGTATCTCTGTGATGGCTGAAAACACTGCAGGACTTGAAGCCAGGTGAGCTAGTGCTTTAGACCACTGCAGCACTCGAACATCTTCACAGAAACATGGCATGTGTTTTGTACTTTTATTTCCTGTAAATGTTGTGGTAACGTACTTCCATTTAGAGACTCAGCAGAACCTGAGTTTGTATAGTGGTGGGTTGAAACCTTGACGTGTTTTTTTTTTTTTTAAATAAAGGTGGAACTAAAGCCGCAGGGTCGCCTGCTGATGGAGGCACGTTACTACTTAGAAAGGAAAGGTGAGCGCATCTCAAACCCAACACACACATGCACATGTACCCTTTATTTCGACATTTAATTGAGGCACACAGCTGTTAACTCCTCACATCATGTTTGTGTGTTCAGATGCAGGTCATGGGGAAGGAGATGGAGAGCCTGAGCTAGAGAGAGAGGGAAAGTTTGCCCTGCATCAGCGACGTGGGGCAATTAAACAGGCCAAAGTACACCTGGTGAAATGTCACGAGTTCACTGCCACCTTTTTCCCTCAACCCACCTTCTGTTCGGTCTGCAAGGAATTTGTCTGGTACCTAGAGTCCTTGATTTTATACAGCAGTTAGTTCTGACCTTACAATCTGATTGGTTGAGAGGAGTTTTTCACAGAACAAACAAAACAGCATCACTTCACTGAGTGCCTTTACATGCACTTAATAATCCGATAGCTGCAAAAAATCAGCTTTTGTCAGTAATCTGATCAACGGGTTTACATGCACTTGAGTAATCAGATAATGGGGGCGCCCCAGGTTATCAGACTAAGCAGTAATCGGATTTGTACTTTGAAAACAACCAATGATCTCATAGAAATATGTGACATAAACGTCAAACTTTAATATCAAATATTCAAATTAATAATCATCTCTTGTATATACTCCATTTCAGAGTCACCCCAAAGTGTTCGATTACTGTTTCGCTGCCTTTAATTCCACAGCGCGTTTAATTCCGGGGTTGCCAGTTCCAGCGAGAAAAAATACCCTGAGGTCAAAGGAAAAAAAATCCAAATAAAGCCAAATCTTTAGAAATATGCTGGCCTGGCAATCGTGCTGGAAGGCCTGTGCACATCGCAGACTGAAAACACCGAATCGAGTAACTGGTATACATGCTATGAGTAATCTGATTACTGGTGTAAAATCCAGCTCTCTTTATGAGATTTCTTAATCTGATTTCTAGATCAAACTACGCTGTTTACATGACCACTTAACTAATCGGATAACTGCAGCAATCTGACTATGATCGTATTGTTAAGTGCATGTAAACACACTCACGCGTTGCCAAGCAACAACAAGCTTTATGCAAACAACAACATATGCAAATAATGCAATAACCCTAATAAATAACTGAATTGTATTGTTTACTTCTTAATGAATTGTAATTTTTGTTTTAATCCTGTTTTCCTTTCATTTTCGCTTACTTCCAGTTTGTTTTCAAACTAACGTTACTTGGTGGTGTTACCTTTTGTAGAATTCTGTGTTAATTCGTGGTAGGGAATTGTTACAGTTGCATAGCAACAACTTTCCGCAGAAGGAGGTGTCGGTATTAAAGCATATAAAGCATATTCAGTGTGTTATTGCGAATAACATCACGGCTGTGATGATCTACGGCACTCGCCTTCGACTTGTGCCTGTGGTCAGATCATATACTTAACATTATTTGCGATAAACACACTCCCACATGTTTCTGTTGCTTAAGACAGAAAACTGTGCACAGCATAGAAGTAAACATAAGATAATACAATCATACAGTATGTGACCTGCTCATCTCTCTCTCTCTCTCTCTCTCTCTCTCTCCCTGTTTCTCTCTCTCTCTCTCTCTCTCTCTCTCTCTCTCTCTCTCACTCTCTCTCTCTCTCTCTCTCCCTGTTTCTCTCTCTCTCTGCAGGGGTCTGAATAAACAGGGTTATCAGTGTCAACGTAAGTCTGAGCCTCAGTTTTATCATTTTCAGTTCTCTCCACAGTTCATTACCCCTTAGAAACCCGCGATCATGCCGGCGTGATCCGCTGGTTGATGTAATGCCCCAACTACCTACAGTACGTGGCAGGCAAACTGTCTATACCAAATCAAGATCTTTAGCCAAGATAAAGCAGTAGTACTTAATCTCTTTGCAGACACAGGACTGAAGCCACACATCTACAGCCCTAAACCAAAGGAACACCCCTGAATAAGATAACCCCCAACGTGATGTGAATAATCTACTAACCTATTCTGCCATGAATGTAACCTTCATGTAAACATGGTGCTAAAACCCCCCAATCAAATCGAGTCAAATCCGGGCATGATCCACTCACTTCTTTTCCCCAAAAACACCACAAATCTAAGATGTCATTCTAAGCGACAGAGATACCTTCTGATAAAAAGTGCTGCTTCAAAGTTCAGTCTGGTTTTTGATTGATGTTGATCAAACACCCAACTTATTTTACAGAGCATGCTTTTGTGTTCATTTGATCTTTTTGGCTGGGCTGTGCTTAAAATGCCAGGGACTTTTCTGACGAGGACTCAAGATCAAAGTGACTCTGTGTATCGGACTGAATAATGCCGATATGCATATTTTAACTATCACTATAAGACTTATTTGCCTAAATAAATTTGTTTCAGTCTTACATTTATCATCTAAGCCACCCAAGGAGGTCGGGTTCCTTTTTGAGTCTTGATCCTCCCAAGGTTTCTTGCCCTAGGCTTGCTCAATTTGGGATTGGACGTAGATATTAGAAGATAATCAAAAATTTTAAGCTGCTTTGAGACAATGCTAAATTGTAAAAAGCGTTATAGAAATTGACTTGACTAAAGGTTTTATATATGAGCAAAATAAAAAAATAACAAAGGAAAACAATACACAGTTAATGAGCTTTTATTGAACACATTTGATTTCCTAAAATGTAATATTCTCTCCTATAGAGTGTAATGCTGCCATCCATAAAAAGTGCATTGACAAAGTGATCGCCAAGTGTACCGGCTCGGCCATTAACAGCAAAGAGACCATGGTGAGTCTTGCAGAAGTTCAGTTCAGTCAGTCACAGTCACCTACTGCTCCTGTACAAGCAGGATACACTATGATCAAGAGTGAATGAATTAGTTTTTTTCTGCTCAAGCTACTCAAATAAAAAGGGCAGCTTATAGATCCCACTAGAAGACCAAAAAAAGATTTAGTGCGGACTCCCAGAACATTGAATCAGTTTATCAACAAGGTTTTCTTGGGAGAAATGTTTCGACACTCTTGGGTCTTTGGTCCAGATAAACTGATTCAACCCTCTGGGATTTACTTACCTGGATTATTGAGCATGCATCAAGACAAGCACTGCTGAATGTTATGGACTTTACTCCACAGTCACCGGACCTAAACCCCGGCACTTGAAGACAGAGAAATTTCGAGCATTCAGTAACATCACAAGCATGTGCCCCAGTAAAATGTTGCTGTGTGCCACTAAAATTAGGGGAATAAAAAGTCAGTTTTATCCTGGATTGCTGAGCAGAACTACAGGACATGCCATGCAGATTCACCAGAGGCACTGCATTTCCCATAATGCCCATAATCTTTCCAAATGCTTGAATGCTTTCAGTTATAGCCAGTTTTGTCAGTTTCTCTCCTGGGGTAATGGACACCCGCAAATATTTAAATGAAAGTCAGCCACGCTACAGGCAAGGTAATGATAGCTCATAGCTCTATATTAACTTAATGCAATTAATAAAATATTTAAAGTGTTAATTATTTCTTCGTTTTCTCATCCAGAGTAACGCCCACTTTAGTGTTAAATCACTTTATCTATTTATTCTATAACAGGCTTATTTTTATGCATAGTTGTGGCCCTACGACTGATTGGCAAGCAGAAAGGTACAGTTTTTGGAGAACATGGATCATCAGATTTCAACAGAGTGCATGTTGCCATTCCATCTAAAGGGGGAACATACCAAATAGACTTGAAAAACATTGTATTAAACTAAAGAAACATGCCTAATAGAGGCATTTTAACCAGTGCTCTCAGACTTTAGGCTGTCAGTGTATATACAAAGTACAAAGTATATAGGAATATCAATTTTAATGTACAAGCATTTATGACTACTGCAATTGTCCCTAAGTTTTCTTCCATATTTTTATTTCAATTTCTTTCTGTATTGTATCTGTGTTTGTTTCAGATCCATAAAGAACGCTTTAAGATTGACATGCCTCACCGGTTTAAGGTTTATAACTATAAGAGTCCGACCTTCTGTGAGCACTGTGGCACGCTGCTCTGGGGTCTGGCCCGGCAAGGCCTCAAATGTGAAGGTGAGGTCACATGATCCTACAGTACAACTGCAGCATATACAGTACCGTGCAAAAGTCTTAAGCCACCATGAGATTAGATATATCATTGTATTACTAATGGTATAATATATAATTATGTCTCAGTCTGTCTATTAGAATGCAACCAGGAAATACAGGAAATTTGTATGCATGATTAAAAACTGAAAAAATAAAACAGCTTCTATAGCCTCTTGAGACCTCATTACCCTCCTCGGAGCTCTGATTTGTTTCTGTATAAAAACTGAGCACCATCTTTGAACAAAGAGTATTTTTCTTTTTGTGAATCTCAAGAGTGTCAGAAGCAGAATGAAATAGGAGATGTAGCAAACCCAAAACGTCATGTCCTCATGTGGGGACGCGAGGTCTCAGGAGGTTAAGCTACAGCCGCACGTATTTTGATAGCTTTATCTGGATGCCACATCAACCCTTACAGTTTGGAGAAGTTTGATCAGGAATTGCTTTTTTGGAGGGGTATAGCAGACAAGAAACCACTTTTTTAGAAGGGGAAGAGGATAAAAAGCTAAGATATGATAAAGCTCACAATGATGTGAAGATCAGTGAAAAGAAAAGTATTATGGAGTGACAAATCCAAGTTTGGATTCCATGTCCTCCAAAGGCAACTACTTAAATGCAATGTGCCATTTTGTTTTTAGCAAATAATTATTTCATAAATATTTATTTAAATAAGAAAATAACCTTTTTAAGTAATAAATCTAACTCTAAAGGCCATTGCACACAGAAGGCAACATTAAATAAATTCGAGCTCGTGTGTAATGACCGCATCTTTCACACCAAATGCACCACTTTCACTGGCGACAAAATCTCACTGACCAATCAGTGTCGCTTCTGCAGCTCATGAAGCAGCTCCTGTATTTTCAACTTGGAACTAGGCTGAGTAGAACCGTTGTGTTTTTCCTGTTCCTTTGCCCTCTGTTATTCCCTCTCCACCTCAGAACCACAGAGCCATTTGGAGCGATTTCAATCTGTTGGTTTTGTGTGTCCTTGTGTCCAGTGTTCTGATATAGTTGGTCAAAAAATCAAAGCAGCAAAACCAAGGCTTAACAGACTATAAGGACTGTAGTGACGTTTGTGTATCAGGAGTAAATCCATTGTGTTTCTGTGCAGAGTGCGGCATGAACATTCACCACAAATGCCAGAAGAAAGTCGCCAACCTCTGTGGTATCAACCAGAAGATGATGGCCGAGGCTCTGGCCATGATTGAGAGCAAACAGCAGGTTCAACCTTAATTACTTAACATTAATTAAGTACTGATACAGTGTTATGAGCATAGAGTTGGCTCCCTGTGAAGATGGATATCAGGCGCCACCCAGACCATGGTACATAATGGTGGATTTGCATTTCATGAGTTACTTTAGAGGAATCCATAATGACCAGGAGGACTCAGGTGCCCCTTAATGACTGCCAGGCTTCCCTAGCACCTTAAGTCCAGGGTTATGTGTATGTGTTGCCTCACTAGATCTCAGCACCCCTCAGACTTTCTGGGGCAGTCCTTATTGTGGGTAATTGTGCAGACCAGGGGTGCCCACATGTTTAAAAAAGGAGTTATGGAAGACTCTTTGTATTATTTCATTTAATCACTCTACCGTGTGGTACAATCTCTGTAGCTAGGACTCTGGGCTCCCTTTTTTAGCATCACCACTATAATTCTGGAGCAAAATAAGACAGCACATACAGGGGTTAGACAATGAAACTGAAACACCTGTCATTTTAGTGTGGGAGGTTTCATGGCTAAATTGGACCAGTCTGGTGGCCAATCTTCATTAATTGCACATTGCACCAGTAAGAGCAGAGTGTGAAGGTTCAATTAGCAGGGTAAGAGCACAGTTTTGCTTAAAAAATTGCAAAGAACACAACATTATGTGTGACATACCAGAGTTCAGATGGTTTGATGAACATGAAAGTGAAGTTGAACATCTCCCATGGCCTGCACAGTCACCAGTTTATTAGTAAATAGTAAACATTACTGAGCCACTTTGGGCCACTGTCCTGCAAGAAGAATGGCTTAAAATCCATCTGATCACTGTGCAGGACTTGAATATGTCATTTCCAAGACGAATTGACGCTGTATTGGCCGCAAAAGGAGGCCCTACACCATACTAATAAATTATTTTGGGCTAAAATGACAGATGTTTCAGTTTCATTGTCTAACCCCTGTATGTAAATGTGTTTAAACACACTGTTCTGAAACATTTAAATGACTGTTTCATTCTCAGAACAGTTAAAAAAGGCAAAGTTTGAATAAATGTCTGTGTGTTTTAGGCTCGGAGCTCCAGAGATAACGAGATCATCGGCCGTGAGGGACCCGTAGGTCTAGGGCAGGCTGGGGTGATCAGAGAGTGTTCAGGCTATATGGGCACTTCCTCTATGCCTGTCCCAATGCCTGCCCCAGCACTACCACGGAAAGGTAAGGCCCACAGACCCGCAACCAGTTCATAAAGGAAGTGGGCTGGGTCAGTAGTGCCGCCCTCTGTCCTGGATTAACTGTGGCTGATTGTGCTGATTGTGTTACATGGTAGATGACATGAAAACCTCCAGTGACTAAATAGTGCTAAATAATGCTCAGAAACTCTATTTATTACTTTATACAGTGTCTGTGTATTTCACTTATTTATTATATAAATGTAATATCTAAGTAGTTTAATTTAATTCATACATACGTTTAAAAAAATCTAGGCTGCCCAACTAGGTTGGCTCCCTTTTTACGTCATGGTTTGTTTACCAACACATTTAGGGAGTTTTTTCTTGCCACTGTTGACCTAGGCCTTAGGGCTGTGGGCCTGGATGTTTGATGTCAAAGCAGATATATAGCCTCAAAACATTTTTTACATTTACAGCATTTAGCAGACGCCCTTATCCAGAGCGACTTACAATTGGTACAGTCTTACAATCCAAGCAATTTTGGGTTAAGAGTCTTGCTCAAGGACCCAACAGTGGCAGTTTGGCAGAGGTGGGATTTGAACCCTGGACCTTCTGGTCCAGAGTCCAGTACCTTAACCGCTAGGCTACCACAGTCCTGGTTTTTCCCAGTCCCAAAACCCTGACTGAGCAAGCCTGAAGCAACAGCGGAAAGGAAAATCTCCCCAAACTTTATAGGGAGCATCGTCCCTTAGGAGGACCAAGACTCAAAAAGGGACCCAACCACTTTGGGCAGCCTGGATGTTATATGTAACAGCTAAACTAAGATATCAAATTACTACGTTTATAATAGTAGTTTAAATAAACAGAAAGTAAGTATGATCATTTAAAAGAGAGAACATATGTAAAGAAAAAATACTACTTAAATTAGAATATAATAATATATAGCAGGGGTGTCCAAAGTCCGGCCATAGGGCCAAATGTGGCCCGCAGACAGATTTTAATTGGCTTGCGGCATCACTCTTAACAATGCATTATTGGTGGCTGCCCTTTAGGTATTTTGGTCCAATTTGGCCCAATTGAAAAAAGTTTGGACACCCCTGATATAAAGCCTGAAATAGATGAAATAATCAAAGTACAAAATAATAGACAGCGTAATAAAATATAGAATATAAATAACAATGTTTGCTGTCCCTCAAGGCTTGAGGAGTGGCCATAGAACACACATACTGTATTACAGTAATAGGACTGGTCTTAGAACAGACCCTTGGGGGACACCGAACATTACTTTTAAAGGTTTTAATTTTCTTTTGCAGTACCAGTCAGTTGAATACTGCAAGTCTCTTTAGCCTAGCTGGTTTTATGCTATGCTCAATGGTGTACAATCCACCCTGCCTTTGATTTTATATGAGACCGATCCCTTTTTCCACTCTCAGAGCAGCAAGGTATAGCCTGGGATTCACCGTTTGAGAGCGACAGGAAGAGTGTCAGTGAAAGCACAGAGCCGGTGTATGCCGTCCCACACAAAGAACCACACCACAAGTTCACTCTCGAAGACTTCACCCTGCAGAAGATGCTGGGAAAAGGCAGCTTCGGCAAGGTGGGCTCAAGATAGACGGAACGAAATTAATTCAAAGAATCGTTATCAAATAAAACGCTTGAAAAGAGGTGAGGTAAGTTTGCATGTTATATTTTTGGCTTTGTAGGTGTTTCTTGCGGAGCTCAAATCATCGGGGCAGTTCTTTGCAGTGAAGGCTCTGAAGAAGGACGTGGTTCTGATGGACGATGATGTGGAATGCACTATGGTCGAGAGGAGAGTACTTTCTCTTGCCTGGGAGCATCCCTTCCTCACACACCTCTACTGCACCTTTCAAACAAAGGTAACACAGATACATGCAGAAACACACACACACACACACACACACACAAATGCGCATGCACATGATTTACACCAGTTTTTGACAAGCTGCAGTAAAAAGAGAGTAATTTAGCTACTAGTTACTGTAAATGTAAAGCTACATCCTACAAGCAATACTGATTAATTATGTGACCTGATCATATATTTTTATTCCATTTAAATATAAAAATATATAGTTTTGTCAAAGGTGGCGCCTAGCCAGCAGCACAGGGTGCAAGGCAGGAACAACCAATCCATCATAGGGCACATACACTCACACATTAAGGGCACTTTAGAATTTGAAACACTAATTAACCTAACACACATGGCAGAGCCTGTGGCCAGGATCGAACCGGGAGCACTGTAGCTGTGAGGCAACCGGGCAAACCACTGCACCACCCTGCCACCTGCAGCTTGTGTAATATTAATGCAAAATAAAAAATTTAAAAAGATTGTTTATTATTATTATTATTATTATTATTATTATTATTATTATTATTATTATCAATAAATAAAATAAAATAAAAACAACAGTAAGAGTAATAATTTTTATAATTATTTTATATTGTTCTTGTTTCTTTTGTTATATTTACTGATATAATAAATAAAAAAATAATAAAAACATTAAATATTTGAACCTAACTGCGCAGTATAAGGGAGTTAAACAACATCAGCACTGCTTCTACCCAGAGTTTAACGTTTTCTACCGTGTCGTTTGACCAATTTGACTGAAGAATGCTTATAAAATGGATCATTACAGTTCTAAAATCTGATTGGCTGAACCACGTATGAAGTCGTTGTAAAACAGTCGACATTCACACATATGTAAATGGCTCACAATGACTGAATTCTGTATTAATGTGTATTCCAACGTTTTGGAAAAGGTTTGTTCCTGTCAAAGTTCTTTCTGTTCTCAATTTGTAACCTCTCACAAATATGAAAGCAGGATGAACTGTCACTAAGTTCAATCTCTAACTTAATGCAAATAACAAAACTGTCTATTGTCTAAATTTTATTCAACATTTGTGTTTAACAAATCAAATTTTAGAGTTTATGCCTGCCAATTAAACTGCCTGCATGTCACTTCAGAGCAAACACAAGCTATGCACTAAACTTCCACCTCATTGTGCACAGTGCCTAGTAGCCTGGTACTGGACTCTGGACCTTAAGGTAAGAAGGACCAGAAGGTCCAGAGTTCAAATCCCACCTCTGCCAAGCTGCCACTGTTGGGTCCTTGAGCAAGGCCCTTAACCCACAATTGCTTGGATTGTAAGACTGTACCAATTCTAAGTCGCTCTGGATAAGGGCGTCTGCTAAATGCTGTAAATGTAAAATGTAAATGCTGTTTGCTCCGAAATCCTCATCATTCATAATTTCTTACACGTTCTGCATGTGATTCTACGTCGGTCTATCTTGTAGGAGAACCTGTTCTTTGTGATGGAGTACCTAAATGGAGGAGATTTAATGTTCCACATTCAGACCTGCCACAGATTTGACCTCCCACGTTCCACGTGAGACACACACACACACACACACACACACACACACACACACACACACACACACACACACACACACACACACATTAAGATCAAAGCTCTATTTCTATCTCTTTCTAATTCTCCTTTCCTCTGTGCTAGGTTCTACGCTGCTGAGATTATCTGCGGTCTGCAGTTCCTACATTCAAAAGGCATCGTGTACAGGTAACCATGACAACACAGTCAAATACTCAGCAACTTTCATTATGTCCTATCAGCTCTGAGTTATTGGAGTTAATGGAATAAACTATATGCTCAAAATAAAAGGTAGACATTAGTAAATGGAAATACAGTCATTTTAAATAGTAGTAGGGCAGCACGGTGGCACAGCTCCACAGACCCAGGTTCAAGAACTGCAACCAAACACTGCCTGGGTGGAGTTTGCATGTTCTCCATGTTTGCATGGATTTCCTCTGGGTACCTCAGGCTCCTCCCACATTCCAAATAAACGATTATGGTCAATTTGAATCTCTAAATTTACCCAGTGTTATTGAGAGTGAGCCAGTGAGATGGACTGGCAGCCTGTGAATGGTGGGTCCCGCCTACAATGTAAAATATTGTATTGTAGTGATTTACCCAGCATATCCTGGGCAGGGTCATTTTTGGGGGGTGTGGTCTGGAGCCTATCCCAGAATTCACTGGCCTCAGATTAGAGGTACAGTCTGGACAGGGCACCAGGAAGTCACAGTGACCCGACCAACATGCTGCAAGCTCAGCCTGGAGTAGAAACTCAGGTGCTCAGGAACGGCTGGTTCCAGCAGCCTGCTCTTACATCTGAGCCACAGGAGCTTCTGTGAAAGAGACGAAAATAAAATGAATATCTATTAATAAGACTTAATTACTTTAACAGAATAAAGGTGAGATAAAACATAACATAGGTATTGGGTCTGCATGGGATTTTAGAAAACTAAAACAGAAATGGATGTGTAGCTCTATATGTACAGGGTTTAGACAATGAAACTGAAACACCTGTCATTTTAGACCACAATAATTTATTAGTATGGTGTAGGGCCTCCTTTTGCGGCCAATACAGCGTCAATTCGTCTTGGAAATGACATATACAAGTCCTGCACAGTGGTCAGAGGGATTTTAAGCCATTCTTCTTGCAGGATAGCGGCCAGGTCACTACGTGATGCTGGTGGAGGAAAACGTTTCCTGACTCGCTTCTCCAGAACACCCCAAAGTGGCTCAATAATATTTAGTATTTACTAATAATCTGGTGACAGGCCATGGGAGATGTTCAACTTCACTTTCATGTTCATCAAACCATCTGAACTCTGGTATGTCACGCATAATGTTGTGTGCATTGCTATATTTTGAGCAAAACTGTGCTCTTACCCTGCTAATTGAACCTTCACACTCTGCTCTTACTGGTGCGATGTGCAATTAATGAAGATTGGCCACCAGACTGGTCCAATTTAGCCATGAAACCTCCCACACAAAAATGACAGGTGTTTCAGTTTCATTGTCTGACCCCTGTATATCTTGTCATATGTCTCTGCAGGGATCTGAAGTTGGATAACATCTTGCTAGACATAGATGGCCACATCAAGATCGCCGACTTCGGCATGTGCAAGGAGAACATGCTGGGAGAAGCTCGAACCTCCACCTTCTGTGGAACGCCAGATTACATTGCTCCTGAGGTGAGCCGCTCACCCTTTTTATTTCCTTTTACACATAAGTGAAACAATTAGACGAGTTCGGATTCTTTTTTCTACGCGTCGGGAGTGAAAACTCACTTTATTGCAATAAAGTGAGTTTTCACTCGACGCAAATTTAAACTCGCACATTTGTGAACACTTTGGATTTAGCGGAGCTGCTGCATGAATTACTCCATGATCTGATCTTCATCCAAGTGCTAATACCAGTCACAAACTAAAGAATCACACGATTGAATCATTCCTGGTCCAGGCTGGAAAAAGTATGTGACCCCTAGTACAGATATGCATTGCATAATGTCTAGTCACATGATGGACGTCCATGCGACCTGATTAACGCCCATGTTACCTTAACAGATATAGCAGCTGTTGTAGAACAGCAATGCGTAACAGTGCAGCCTCATTTGTTAAAGACAAAGTTCTGTCAAACGTGGCTGGTACTGCTCTCCTTATAAGCACCAGGATGATGACGATACCAAACAATGCATTGATTGTAGGACAGTAGCAGGTCAGTTTCTATTCGAGAAATGGTTTCTACATGTGGGGGTGGTTGGAGAGAAACAAGCAGAACAAGAACTGTGTCTTTGCAACCAGAGACCAGAGTTAAATGCGCTCATTTCTCACAGTTTCTGCCTATCGATCAGTTCCCTGCTTGCTTCCTTAATACAGCAAGAATATGTTGCGCTGTCATATAAAAGACAGTTTCTCACTCTATGAATGTGTTTTGGTGTGTGTGTGTCAGAGAGAGAGAGAGAGAGAGAGAGAGAGAGAGAGAGAGAGAGAGAGAGAGAGAGAAAGAGAGAGAGAGGGGATACTTAGGGGTTGAGATGCTCTGCACGCAGCTCTACAGTGACATCAGATTTTACCATCTTACATAGTAAAGCAATAGAAAATCAATATATGATGATCAGTCTTGATATTAAATGAATCAATGCCTGAGGAAACACTGCAGTGTCTTTGTTCTATCCTTAGATTTTGCTTGGACAGAAGTATGGCGCCTCTGTGGACTGGTGGTCTTTCGGAGTGCTTCTGTATGAAATGCTGATTGGTCAGTCACCATTCCACGGACACGATGAGGAGGAACTGTTCCAGTCTATTCGTACAGACGACCCGTGTTACCCACGCTGGCTGACAAAAGATGCACGAGATATTCTAGTTAAGGTATAATTAGGGCACTCATGTGCCAATCGTAAACGTCTGACCTAATAAAGTGGCATAGCATTGAAATGATGCTTATAACTCTGCGGTCCATTACCCTGCGTTTCTCTAATCAAGTATTCATTAAGTAAAGTGCCTGTTTATTAGCTGTTCGTTTAGCTTAATTAAATGTGGACACACAGCACACCCAGGGCACGTTCGTATCCAGCAGAACGTTAGGATGATGCGCCATCCTCCACCATAGCCTCCTCCACCGCTGACCCCCATCACGCTCCATAACTTAATTGCATGGCTTTACTGTATATATACCCCGTTGTTATGCTGTTTCTTTTGTTTTAGTGCTGACTGTCATGTGGTTGCCTCTCTTCCTTCCTCCTGCCTCTATGTGTTCCCCCGTTGGTGCTTTCGTTACTGCAGCGCCTGTTTCATTTTCATTTATGTATTTAGCATTGTGTCTGGGTTTTCTTAGCTTTTTTGCATCTTGATTGTAGCTGAGTGGTACAATGGTTAGTGTACTAGTAGATGTGTAATGATACGCATTGATACGATGCAATTTGATTCACAATACTGAGTTCACGATTCAGTTTTCTCTAGATTATTGATTTTACATTCGATAAAAGATATTACTTTTTTATTTATGAACTGTAAGCAATGCAAAATAGTTCATCCCCTGCAATTAAAAGAAAGTACTAGAAACAGAAGTTTAGAGGTGTAAACAAAATGCTTTACTGTAGCGTCATCTTAAATAACTGATTGAAAATGTTGCTTTTTCCACTTTTTACAATGGAGCATTGTCTCAAAGCAACTTTACAAGTTTAGATCATCTTCTGATATCTATGTTCAATCCCAAACTGAGCAAGCCTAGGGCGACAGTGGCAAGGAAAAACTCCCTAAGTGTTATGAGGAAGAAACCTTGGGAGGACCATTAGCCCAGGTCTCATAAACAAAACCCACGAGCGGTGTCGGTAATGTTCGGTAATATGAGACTGATCGTCCGATCATCCTAAAAGCAGTTGGTTGTTTTATTATATTTACAAATTCTATGCATTTCCATCTTTATATCTGAAGTACGTTGTTATTCCTCAATTCCATCCATGTTCTCCGCATTGTGGAAATCATAGTGCCCTAATAATGCCACCATACAGCTGACTCTTGGCTCACTCCATGTTGTTGTTCATGTTAGTCAAGTCTTCCTTCATGTTGCACACGTGTTGCTGACGTATGGTGTAGCACACGTCACACACAAATGAGAGGGAATGGATCTGTCCCATGGATTGGCCTAATTATCCGATACCAGCTGATTTTTTAAATATCGGGACCGCTATTTGATCCTAATATCGGATCGGTGCATCCCTAGTTTAGGTCCTTATCTAGCTCTGTCTTAGTTCTGTGTTTAAACCCAGCCTATTGTGTACCATTTTCCCTAACCTGTTTGTTCTTTGTTGTCCGTTTTATCTTGTACGTCCTATATTTAAAACACCCCACTTTTTGGTCCTCCCCTTCCACACTTTGATGTGGAATCACCTTAACAGGCAGCAACAGAGGGCTATGGCTATGGCTCTTGTCCTCCTGCTAGACTAATAAACTTACCTAATCCTCACATTTAAGTCTTATTGTACTTTTGGATGTGGTCACATGACTCTGCTCCATTTTGCGACTGGTTGCAGCTGTTTGTGCGGGAGCCAGAGCGTAGGCTTGGCGTGAAAGGAAATATTCGTCAGCATCCGTTCTTCAGAGACACAGACTGGACTGCACTGGAGAAACGGCAGGTGGAGCCGCCCTTCAGGCCAAGTGTGGTAAGCTTGACCACTATTTTCTCTTTGCTAAATGTTAAAAGATCTCTCATTGCATCTCATATTGGTTTAGTTCATAGCAAAACATGTTTTAAAAATAATCAATATATGTTCATCTGATGTTCTTAGCAATATTGATTGTATGGCTTTTACCATCCTTGGAATTATTTGTTATATACTGTTTATTAACAGTATGAACTTAAACACATCGCGTTACAGATACGAATGTTTACGCATTGTGTTATGTGTGTTATATCTTTCCTCCACGTGTGTTAACACACTAAATTGCCTGTGCTTGTAGAGCTCCCCGAGTGACTGCAGTAACTTTGACAAGGAGTTCATTAACGAGAAGCCTCGGCTGTCCTGTGCAGATCGCAGCCTTATCAACAGCGTGGACCAGACCATGTTTAAAAACTTTTCCTTTATCAATCCGGGCATGGCTCGCTTCAAGGCAGCCTGAGTTTCTCTCACATAGCCTACACACACAGATAGATGCACTGTGAATACGGATCCACGGTATGCTATCCTGTCAAACACTGAATCAGATTCTTAACATCCAAAGTCCTGTATTAAATATCGACAGGTCTCAGTTGGACTGCCATCAATCATTAGAGAAACCATCAGAATCAGAATCTTTTACGCTGTAAATCATTCCACATGCTTTAACCAGCAGAAGTGATGTGTTCAGTAGTTAATGCCATTGCTGTCTGATGAAAAACATTTAGGGCATTCACCTACCTGGAAAGGTTGGAATGGAAATGATGTGAATGATGACAGTGATAATGATGAAATGACAATCAGCCAAAAGAAAAAGAGGCAAATTAAGCCATGTTTCCATCCACTACAGTTATGAGAGGAAACTTTAGATGAAGGTTTAGAGGTGGCATCAAAACAAGCAAAAATGGAGGAATTTAACTCAGCCTTTAACTAATACTTTTAGCGGAATAATCTTCGAAATGGCATTCTACATACTTCTAACGTACTTAATCTGCCTAAACGTACAGTGTTACCACGGTTATTGTTGTTAATTCGTTCCAGAAGGATCGTCGAGAACCGAAAATGATGAGTATCGAGCAAATGTTTCCCATAAAGAATAATGTAAATGGAATGAATCTGTTCCAGACCCCCAGAAAATACCTCCTGTATAACATTATATGCATTAATGGAGATGTATTGCACAGGAGCTCCCTGATTTATGATGGGGATATGTTCAACAAATCCATCATAAGATAAATGTTTCATGAACTGATGAGTTTAACAAGTGCTTGGTCTATCATAGCTGAAGTTGGCTTCTTATTCGCATTTTCCGGCCCACCTTAAATAATTGCAGTTATGTTATGGCACCTGTAGTTGGGAATTCCACCTCATTGAAAGTAATCATAAGTAAGTTAATGTTTAAAACACTTACATTAACCTACAGTTGGCCAAAATCATTAAAACAAAGCTTATTCTATGATGACGTTTTGAAAAATCTCAAGTCATTTAGTGAGTAATGGACAAGCAAAACACTTACTCTATTGGTGAGCTCAGGGCGCTAGAATAGCTGTTTAGCTAACTGCAACCTGTGTTCTGGAGGACGTCCTATGGTGTCCAAACACCATATTAAATATACTTAATAATAAATTACACATTATATAGCAGCGCTACATGGGATACTGAAGTGTACCAATACTGACTAAATAGCCAAAGATCCAGTAAACATATAGTACTGCTATAGCGCAGATTCAACCTGATTCTTTTAAGGAGCTTAATTTGATTCTTCATCCATTTATGAGTGTTTATTACTCTTCTTTGCATTTATTAAAACTTTCTGCACAAGAGTCTGCATTGTTATGCCTGTCATTGCAGCTCTAATTCAGCTAATGTAGCTGGTAAAGTAAAATATGGGTTAATAACCTTAATAATAAGGATACTAACCTTCTTGGACCCCGAGCGTTTTGCGAATGGATATTTTATAAGCTGTACTTATAAAATGAATATAAAAGTAGACCAGATTTTTATTTTTGGTAAATAAATGATTGCTCCACATCAAAAAGTGCATTCTCTTTTGTTAGGTTCAAATCTACTGTGTAAGCAGATTTGTAAATATTGTAAAAATCAAACCACACATTCATAGTCACTAAATTATAGAAATATCGATTTAGGTATGACATTCTACACTGATTAGCTTGTAACGTTTTTTCTGGCCTAAAATGCCTTTTTCTCCTTCATTTTCTTGATTTTTGAGATATGTTCTTATCAGACAGCAATACTCTGATCATGCATGTGTGAAGAAATAAGCACTTAAGTGTAATATTTATAGCCTTCACATGAATCTGTTGATCGTTAGACAATGTCTAGATCAGAAACAGGTTGGTTTTATGTTGTGTAGACCAGTGGCGTGCAGTGCATACAGTGGCTACCCCTTCTGCTAAATCCCTCAACCCTAAGTTTAGCACATATACTTAGGCTTGACTTTAAATGATTATTATGAAAATACAGATCAACAGCCCACTAATGCAAATACAAATGACAAACATAGCACGTACGAAACAGCACAACAATGGATTCCATTTTTCATGGCATCATATTCTGTGTAACGCGTTCAAAACTAATCCTTGTGCGTTATTAGGCTTACTTGAAGATGAAGTCCATCCTACACTCCATTTGTAGACAGACTTGGCTGAATTTGCTGAATTATAGCAGGTTTCCTTTCAAGTCACCATGTGATGTTATCTAGCCAAATTATCATGCGCGTAGACAGTGACGCTTATGTATGACTGACGGATGAATGAAATATTGATGTAATGTTTTACACCTGTTTATTACTCCTTCTCAGAAGGGGTAGAAGGACCTGACAGCACACCACTGGTTTAGACTAATAATAAA
The DNA here is from genome assembly GCA_025084515.1 of Ancistrus triradiatus. NCBI lineage: Eukaryota > Metazoa > Chordata > Actinopteri > Siluriformes > Loricariidae > Ancistrus > Ancistrus triradiatus. The sequence goes on from JAJAGP010001756.1 coordinate 151,971, forward strand.
AGGCATTTCTTGACTAACAGCATAAATGAGATTAAAGATAAAACTTCCAAATGACTTTTAGGTGTGAGTGACTGAGGCATCATGTGTAAAATACTAAATGAGGAATGTGTATGACTGTGAATTAGACAGGTTTTATCATTTGTACTTGCAGACTCCATGTGAATAGCTCGACTGTTGCTACACTGTTGTAAATGTTTTTCATTTGCAGTGATCTTGTTTCACATTATGACATTGGTGAAATGCATTACATGGATGGAGCAATGTTAAAATGATTTGAACGTAAATACATCAATGCATTACTTTCTTTGAGTTTGATTTGTTTACCCTGTAATGAAGAAATCTGGCTACACCATGTGTATGCTGTAAACTAGAAAGATATGTGGCAACACACAGGTTACTTTTTTACATAATAATCTAGGGTGATATTGAAGTGATTGGTGAGAAGATAGATCTATCTATCTATCTATCTGTCTGTCTGTCTGTCAGTCTATCTGTCTATCTATCTATCTATCTATCTGTCATTTATCAATATCTATCTATCTATCTATCTATCTGTCTGTTGATCGATCTGTCTGTCAGTCTGTCTATCTGTCAGTTTGTCTGTCTATCTATCTATCTGCCTGTCAGTCTGTCTATCTGTCAGTCTGTCTGTCTATCTATCTGTCTATCTGTCTGTCTATCTATCTATCTATCTATCTGTCTGTTTGTCTGTCTGTCTATCTATCTATAGATACAGACAGACAGGCAGATAGATATACTGACAGACAGACACAGACAGACAGATATATGCCTATGTCTGTCAGTCTATCTATCTATCTGTCTGTCTGTCTGTCTGTCTGTCTGTTGATCGATCTGTCTATCTGTCTGTCTATATGTCTGTCTGTTGATCTATCTATCTATCTATCTGTCTGTCTGTCTGTCTGTCTGTCAGTCACTGTCTGTTTGTCTGTCTATCTATCTGTCTGTCTGTCAATCGATCTGTCTATCTATCTATCTATCTATCTCTGTTTGTCTGTTGATCTATCTGTCTGTCTGTCAGTCTGTCTGTCTATCTATCTATCTGCCTTATTGTATGTCTGTCGGTCTGTCTGTCTGTCTGTCAGTCTATCTATCTATCTATCTATCTATCTATCTATCTGTGTGTCTGTCTGTCTATCTATCTGCCTAGCTGTCTGTCTGTCCAACTGTCTGTCTGACAGTCTGTCTATCTATCTATCTATCTATCTATCTGTCTGTCTGTCTGTCTATCTGTTGATTGATCTGTCTGTCTATCTATCTATCTATCTATCTGTGTGTCTGTCTGTCTATCTATCTGTCTAGCTGTCTGTCTGTCTATCTGTCTGTCTGACAGTCTGTCTGTCTGTCTGTCTATCTATCTATCTATAGATACAGACAGGCAGATAGACAGACTGACAGACAGACACAGACAGACAGATAGATAGTATGTCTGTGTCTGTCTGTTTATCTATCTATCCATCTATCTATCTATCTATCATGTTGGTCTGTCTCTCTGAATGTCTAAAAAAATATATTTCATGCTTTGGATCTATCATATTTTTAACAAACACAAGGTGCAGATGCTTGGACAAAACAATATCAGATCGACATTTGTCTGAAATGTGTCTTAAATTGTAACCTTCACAAGCACAAATGAGTTGACTACCACCTAACAGATAATTATTCACCCTAAAACCACCTCCTTGCCGTTTTGGGGTGCATGTGCCCCAGAAAGGCTTTTTTGTCAGTAGTCCACAGATCTTTACAACAGTGTATGCAGTATGCATGAGTATCAGTCCAGACTGTTGACATTAGAGCCATCAAGAGAAAGTCAACTGGCATAAGCTTTTACTTTGGTGTGTTTGAGCACAGCTGTGAAATACCTACTGTGAGAGTAGTATTATAATTACACAAGTATTGTATAAGGAAAGCAGAGCATGTTTTTCCACTCCCTGCTCGCTCTCATCTCAAAAAACGTTCTGTATTCACTACTCTCCGGGTTTTTGATTCCCCACTCAGTGCTCACTGTACAGCCCGGCAGAACAATATGGCTTTGAAAGTTTTATTCAGTAAAAATGGTGACGATGCCTAAAAAAATGTCTTTGTCCGCTCATCCAAATATCAACGGCCAATGCGACCCCATTAGTTTGCTGTAGCAGGGTGCACAGTTTGCTCTCCGTTTCCAGGAGTGCATGGGGCAGGAGCAGATCATGAACAGTGCAATAACAAGGTGGGACGTAGCCGGGGTGTGTGGCATTTGCAAAATAATGCACATCCATTCACCTTCCCCCTTGGAGTGGCTCATAGTTCATGTAAAGCATTTTGAAGAACGCTCGGTCCAAATCCTTTTTAATCTGTTGTTACACTTTTATTTTAGAAGAATCTGTATTCTTTGCCTCTATAACATTTAGACTTATATAGGTTTTAGAAATTACACTACTAAAGCAAGTCTGTCACAGCATACAAATGTTTACAAATTACTTTATCGAATTAAAAATAGTAGTTGTAGATTGCTGTACTAAAATTCAGTTCATAGGCCTACTTATTTTTGGAAGAGAGAGAGAAACTTGTACCGTGTCACTGCGTTATAGGCCGGTATCATGTGTTACACTGGAGCGATGCTGGAGTGATCTTGGCACGAGAGAGAACACCGACGCTGCAACTGTAAAAAGCCACTCCACACTCCGTCCAAAAACCACGTCGCTCCGCTCGCTCCCACTCCGCACTGCCCACATGATCTGATGGAAAACCAAGATGTAAATCCCTGCAAGGGATGTACTTATCTACAAGAGTAGCACGGCTAGCATATAGTGTAAGTAAAAGGCGCATACTGCCTTATTGATGAATATATTAAACTGTTATACATTTTAATGCATACATTTTAAAACATATTTCTGTTAGATCATTTAAAAAGGTGCTCTAACCAATTTCCCGTACTATACACCAGTGGCGTGAGTTTCATCTCAACTATGGCAGGGGCACCGCTCACAACACGCTAGGTGACGTAATGCACTAATTTGCATATTTGTGACATCATCATGACGTATGCTGCCTACTTTCAGTTTGTATCAGTCCTTTATGTCTTGTTGCTTCTGTCTTACAATATGTACAGAACTATGAACTAACGAACTATTTGCATATTTCAAAAAATGGTATGTACATACTGATTAAAGTACTGAAATTCACAAAATCACTAAATGGAGTTAAACTATGCGCTATACACATTCAGTTCTGCGTGAGCTACCATGCTCTGTGTTTGCGCTGCTCTGTCTCCTGGAGCAAAGGATAAGCAGATAGAGAGCTGTGCCTCTTGCTTATGGGCAGTTTTGACGATTCTTTTCTGTGAGAAGTAGCTGGTTTGTACAAAAAGGCACTAGAATTCTAGACACTACTCAAATTTTGCAAAATAACTTGCTAAAGTTGCTAAATCTCATGGCAAAATCACTAACTTGGAAAACACGGAAGCAGCTGTCTGGGATTTGAGGAAGGGGGCACCCAACACGAACCTGCACGTGAAAAAGCAATTACGCCTTCCTCCTTCCACAGTACATAACTGTAATTGTACAAAAATAAAAATTAATACACAAAATCACAAGGATGCTGTCAATGCATACTGAAAATGCAACTGGATATTAAAACAAACCCTTTGCTTGTGTTATTTTTTTAATTTACATTTACATTTACATTTACAGCATTTAGCAGATGCCCTTATCCAGAGTGACTTACAATTGATACAATCTTACAATCCAAGCAGTTGTGGGTAAAGGGCCTTGCCCAACAGTGGCAGCTTGGCAGAGGTGATTACCCACATTGAATCCTAGCAACTGTGGTTGGATTGTGTTCTGGGCGATTGTTTATTTGTCTAACCAAAAGAGGTTTGTATTTTGAGAAGAAACAAAGAACTTCCTGTAAGTCACTCGAAAAAAGGCGTCTGCTAATGCTTGTAAATGGGGGGGGGGGGGGGGGGGGGGGGGGCATTTCACCCCCTTCCATACTTTGAAGAGGACACGTTCCCCCCTGCCTGCCTTAAAACTACACCTAGGCTATGAACTGTATATAGCATCAATAGTACTGCACCTAATTTGGACTCTAGATTATAAATTTGAAATCACTCATTCTGCATCTTATTTTTATGATGCAGATGTTCACATTTACCTCTGTATTATATTTGCAACGTTCTCATTTGCAGCTTAAACTAAAAAGTGCTCATGTTATCTAAATGCACAAATTTAAATTTACATCTGATTGCTAAAACTCAGACATGCACATTTACATATCTACCAGTGAACTCAAATTTGCACAGAATAGACAAAATAGTATCTTGTAACATGATCGTCCATTACAGACCATTCCACTGACCCATGTTCAGTACACTTCCTTCTGCTCCTCTCATAAGCTGTTAGTCTGAGTGTAGAAATGTGTACAGCTGAAATGTGTTTTATTTGGCAGGATGTAGGAAGGAAGAGTTGCTTTGCAATGAAATAAAAATCTGCGTTATTAAAGTAAAAACCTATACAGTATTGGGTGAACGAACCAAATACCAGGTTAATTTCAAATAAAACAGCTCAGGAAAGTGACCCAACCAGTTCAATCCAGCATCATTAGAATGTGCTGAGACTGATTGTCTGAAATGATTCCCATTAATTGGCCTGAGCAATTGTTAGATCTCACTGTTGTTGCTCACTGTGTCTAAGCACGGTCCATGCAAAACCAAGCTTTACAAGGCCCAGCAATGGCCTCTAGGAAAAACAGCAATGCAAAGCGAGTCGGTAGGTACAATGGGCATCTTAGTTTACAAAAGAAAGTGCTGGAGCTTAATGGAATTCAACAAAGGTCATCTCTTCTAGTCTACAGCTACAGGTTTTGCATCTGATTCAAGGATCAGAGCGTTAAGGGTGAGCACGCAACGAAATCAGCACCCCCTTCCCCCCCATTTTTTTTGTTTGTTTGTTTGTTTTGTAACCTTAAAAATGTACATTTTAATGTGATTTTGGACTATCATTCCCACACCTGAGAAGAAAGAACATTTGACTTTTGGAGTAGGGAAAACACTATGACTGGGATCCCAGAGTAACTTCTAAGCAACTGAAGGCCTCTCTCACATTGGCTAATGTTAATGTTCATGAGTCCACCATCATAAGAACACTGAACAACAATGGTGTGCATGGCAGGGTTGCAAGGAGGAAGCCACTGCTCTCCAAAAAGAACATTGCTGCTCGTCTGCAGTTTGCTAAAGATCATGTGGACAAGCCAGAAGGCTATTGGAAGAATGTTTTGTGGACAGATGAGATCAATATAGAACTTTTTGGTTAAAAAGAAAAGTGTTATGTTTGGAGAAAGGAAAACACTGCATTCCAGCATAAGAACCTTATCCCATCTGTGAAACATGGTGGTGGTAGTATCATGGTTTGGGTCTGTTTTGCTGCATCTGGGCAGGACGGCTTGCCATCATTGATGGAACAATGAATTCTGAATGATATCAGAGAATTCTAAAGGAAAATGTCAGGACATCTGTCCATGAACTGAATCTACAGCAACCCTAAACACACTACCAGAGAATGGTTGAAGAAGAATAAAGTTCATGTTCTGGAATGGCCAAGTCAAAGTCCTGACCTTAATCCAATGGAAATGTTGTGGAAGGACCTGAAGCGAGCAGCTAATGTGAGGAAACCCACCAACATCCCAGAGCTGAAGCTGTTCTGTATGGAGGAATGGGCTAAAATTCCTCCAAGCCGGTGAGCAGGACTGATCAAAAGTTACAGGAAACGTTTTGTTACAGTTATTGCTGCACAGGGGGGTCACACCAGATACTGAAAATCTGATGATGTTTTAGGTCAAATTTATGCAGAAATACAGAAAATTCTAAAGGGTTCACAAACTTTCAAGCACCACTGTATTCAATCTTAAACAAACAATAAATGGTACAGCAATGGTTATTTTCTGTTGTTCGCCAAGACACATTTCTTACCATGTTGTACTTCTTTCACTTTCATAAAATTTCCATAGCTATTTTCCTCAGAAGGACATTCAAACCTGTAGAGTTTGATTTTGCATCCTCTTGTCTGCCATTAAGCCATCCAGTCATTTACAACCAGACGCTCCTTCGCTTCAGAGCTCAGACCCTCCGCAGTGAGAGATGAAGACTGTCTGCTTTGTTCTTGGTTTGGGAGCTCTAACAGGAGCAGCAGCTGGTCTGTTCAGGAGAAAATACATTCATGTTCTGGAATATAAGACCTGGTATGATGCCCAGTCATACTGCAGAAGGAATTATGTGGATCTGTCGACAATTAACTCGCTAGAGGAATGGAACAGGTTCAGCACACGTCTTCCACTTTGCTATGTTATTTATTGTTGGATTGGTCTTAGAAAGGAACAGTATACTACAGCCTATAGTCAGTGGTCTGATGGCAATGCTTTCACCAAGTGGGCAAGCCTTGATGAATCCTATGTGTACAATGACATCTGCCTGTACTCATATGGTGGACATTGGCATTATACTGATTGTAAATATCAGTACCAATTCTCATGCTACACATGGGAGCCTCAGCTGGTTGTAATACAGGAGATGAAGACCTGGAATGAAGCTCTGGAGCACTGCAGAACCTTCTACACTGACCTGATAAGCCTGAACTATGACAGAGATCTATTTTTGGTCAACAACCAGACCAGGAATCTTCAAACTCAGAATTTCTGGACTGGTCTGCGCTTCCTGGATGGTGCCTGGTTCTGGGTGAACGGTAAGTCTCTGACAAACCTGACATCTATGCCTTCATGCCCTGCCCGGCCTTTCCTGTGTGGAGCCAAAACTGGACCTGACATCTTTGAGAACAGAGATTGTGAGGAGAAAATGAACTTCATGTGTTACTCCGAAGGGTAAGTTATTCAATTTCAAATGTCTGTGTTAAATATCAGCAGCTGAAACACACACTCTTGGTTTTGATCATGACGTGGTATTCCTGCTGCCTTCCATGATCTAACTGAATCCTAATCAAAAGTAACAAAGATGATGTTTGTTCAAATGAATGCAGGTGAAGACGTTCAGTGGAATCCCGGACAAGATGGAGAAGGAAATCAGGAGAGGAGTGAAACATGTCAGGATCACATTTAGACCATAGCATTTGTACAGCAGCAGCAGCAGCACTGTCTATTTAGAATCTATTTCTACATCTAATATAAGATTATTCACAGTACCTGTAAGAGCTAAGTTTACCTTCGGTTATGGTCATAATTAACATTAAATGTAAAGTAAGATTAAATAACACATTCCATTATGGTTCCTTAATTATTGCTTATGTCTTTAAACTATTGCTTATGTATTTATTACGTTTGCAGTCAGCACTCTTTCATTAGTCACTACATTTATCGTATTGTAATGATGTCATTTCAACTGTTTAATAATTTTTACTGTGTTTAGTAAATACAAAAACCTATTTTATTGATGTTTAAATGATGTACTTTTTAACCAAGCTCTGAGAAATGTATAACTGTATTTATCTCTTAATTAAATACTCATAACAACAATAAATTATTGCATTTAACAAACAAATGACTTTTTGTTATTCACTCTTGAACCACTGGGTTAAGATTGTTGGTGAATAATTATATTATAAACAATTCATTCATAGAAAAAAACTATTAAATACAGGTGTATATCGTTTAACATCCATGATACGTTGTGTGAAATTAGACATTGCCTGAACACCATATTATATACTGTACTTATCAATACTAAACGAGATACTGTAGTGTACCGGTATAGAACAGTCAAGACACTACAGTGTTTCCATACATTGTATCAACATTGATCACCACTTGTTTCTATTCTATTTTTTCAGTACTTAAGATGGTAAAATCTTATCTCACTGTAAAAAAAAAACTGTAAAAATGCATAAAGAGCAACGCTCACCTAGCCTCGTCGCACTTATATACTCCAAATTTCTATAAACGAATTCCGAGCTCCCTCCCGCCAGTGTCTCCATTCCTGAAATGCTAGTTTTATTGCAAGGAATTCATGATTCCCTACACTGTAGTTTCTCTCTGCTGCACTTTTAGAGTTTATGGGAGAAATATGTGCAGAGACCTTTGAGATAAAACAGCTCCCACCCCAACATTGGAGGCATCCACTTCAACCTTAAAGGGTAATTTTGGGTCAGGGTGTTTCGGCGAGAAAAACTGGGCTTTCAACACCTTAAATGTGTTTTCTGCCTCGTTATTCCTTGTGTTTGAGTAGTGAGGTTGGAGGCACCACTGCCATGCTAAATCTTCTAAATGAATCTCCTGTAAAAAACTTCCAAATCTGAAAAACCTTTGGAGTTCTTTAACAGTACAGGGTAAGGGCCACTGTGACACTGCTTCCACCTTGCTTTCATCCATGTGCACCCCTTCAGGTCCCACCACATACCCCAAAAACTTAATTTGCCTCTTATGAAATTCACACTATTCCATATCACTCATACACATATCGTCCATGTACACCAACACCCATCTGTCTATGTATTCCCTTAGAACTTCATTGATAAATGCTTGAAATACTGATGGCGCATTCACTGGCCCATAGCGCATTACGGTGTACTTATAGTGCCCTGTGGTGGTGATCAAAACTGTTTTCCTTTCATCCCGCTCTCTAATTCTAAACAAATTGTAGGCGCTCCTCTAGTTCATGCACCTTCTCTAGAACTGCTGCAACTAACGGGAGGGGATAAGAGCATTTGATTGTTATGCTGTGTAGGCCCCGATAATCTATGCATGGGCATAGCCCGCCTCCATGCCTCTCAATGAAAAATAAGCTTGAAGCTGCAGGTGACCAGCTGATCTGAATATACCCTGCTTAAAGGCCTTATTAATATACTCGTCCAAAACCTTTGATTCAGGAAGCAATAATGGATAAATTCTGTTCTTCGGTGGCGTAGTGACGGGCCTTAAGTCTATTGTGCAATCACAGGGTAGCTGGCTGGCTTTCCTGAATTTGTTTTACTCTTCTGTATTAGTGCTGTTGTATAGTATTTGATTTTGTCAGGTTTTAGGTTCAAACCTAGATGAGTCTAGATGGTTGTAAAGTTGCTTTGAGACAATGCTATGTTGTAAAAAGTGCTACAGAATAAATTTGATTTGACTAACATTGAAAGAGCCATTATGAATAAGCAATGTTATCCTTCAAATCCTGTTAACTGACCAGGAAAATCATCAGCTGCAATAAAGCAAATGGACACGAGAGAACTACAAAGAGATATTTCTCTTACAGATGTTTGTTTAAAAGTCTACTTTTAAATTACTACAAAATTTTTAAAAAGTCAATTCAATTTCTTTACAATTACAGTTAAGACATTGCTGATATTGCAAATTACTATTAATGATTGAAACCTCCAATTAATTCACATATGACTGCAAAGCCTCATAATTAGAAGCATCACTTCAATGTCCGGATGGCAATAAATGGTAGAGAAACAGAAGCATTTGTATTTATGTTACGAGTTAAAACTTGTTATTCTCTTTATACAGCAAAGAAATGGTCTTTCCATGGATTGATGTCTGCATTTCCTGGTGAGGGTCACATTCTGTAATGCATAGATTTTTCAATATGTCTAAAACAAAACAGTGTCCTTAATTAAATGGGTCAGTTGCTAAGAGCTTTCATACAAAGGCATTCATGAGTGTTTTGAGAGCAGAGAAACTGAATTAAACCAGGATGTAAAAAGATGCCAGATCCAGATGCACAACTGAGCAAGAGCAGAAGTAGATCAGAGTCTGTGGTTTGAGACACAGAAGCAGATCCTCAGTTACAGTACACACTAAGGACTGGTGTTATCTGACAACCTTTATGGTAGAAATGTGATTTGAGAAGGTGTAAAGAACAGAGTCGTTGGGCAGCCTGATAGCAGACAGTTATTGTCCAAATATGGCTCAATTTAGACACTGATGGTCCAGCTGTTGCCAGCCACAATAAAGTTCATCATGGTATTAAGTAATTTGCCCAAATGTAAATGTGGGCCAACTGTGGCCCGCCCTTCTGGCTGCCAGTGTACAGTCGTATGAAAAAGTTTGGGCACCCCTGATAATTTTCATGATTTTTTTTTTATAAATCATTGGTTGTCCAGCTCAGCAATTTCAGGTAAATATATCATATAGCAGATGAACACCGTGATATTTGAGAAGTTAAATTAAGTTTATA
>JAJAGP010001757.1:0-17988 GCA_025084515.1 Ancistrus triradiatus
AATCCCAAATTGAGCGAGCCTAGGGCGACAGTGGCAAGGAAAAACTCCCTAGTTCTAGGAAGAAACCTTGGGAGGACCAAGACTCAAAAAGGGACCCAACCTCCTTGGGCGGCGTAGTTGATAAATCTAAGAGCGAACTAAAGTCATGGAGTCAAAGTTCGAATAGAATGTGAAGTATGCACATCGACATTAAGTGGCCCGGGTATGATGATAAATCTAAGAGCGAACTAAAGATCACGTGGACGAGCCAGAAGGCTGTGTGTCTCCTTCCCCTCTGGTCTGAAATGTGGAGGTCAACCTCGATTCCATGCTCTAGTTCAGTGCCCATATCAACCCTGTAGTTACAACTTCATGTATGAAAAAGCCTTTTCCCCTGCTGTGACTTTTTTAATTCAAGGAACTAAAAGAATTCCTACACTCTGCGAACGAAGTAGAGGAGTTGGATTGTAAGACTCTAAGAGTTCACTCAGATAATGTGAGGTCAGGCCATGTAGAGCGTTATATGTTATAAGAAGTAGTTTGTTGTCAATGTGGAATTAACTGGTAACCAGTGTAGTGATGATAGAACAGGAGTGATGTGATAGAATTTTCTAGTTTGAGTTAGCACTCGAGCCGCTGCATTCTGAACTAATTGAGGTTTATTTATAGATTTACTAGAGCATCCAGTAAGTAAGGCGTTACAGTAATCCAACCTTGAGGTTATTAAAGCACTAACCAGTTTCTCCGCATCATTAAAAGAGAGGATATTTCTAAGTTATCAATAATACAGGGGTGCTTGAAAGTTTGTGAACCCTTTAGAATGTTCTATATTTCCGCAATGAACTAAAACATCATAATATTTTCACACAAGTCCTAAAAGTAGAAAAAGAGAACCCAGTTAAACAAATGAGACAAACATATTATACTTGCTCATTTATTTATTGAGGAAAATGATCCAGTATTATCTATTAGTGACTGGCAAAAGTATGTGAACCTCTAGGATTAGCAGTTCATTTGAAGGTTAAATTAGAGTCAGGTGTTTTCAATCAATGGGAAGACAATCAGGTGTGAGGGGCACCCTGATTTATTAAAGAACAGGGATCTATCAAAGTCTGCTCTTCACAACACACATTTAGAGAAGTGTATCATGCTACAAACAAAGGAGATTTTTGACTACCTCAGAAAAAAGTTGTTGATGCTCATAAGGCTGGAAAAGGTTACAAAACCATCTTTAAAGAGTTTAGACTCCACCAATTGACTGTCAGACATATTGTGTACAAATGGAGGGAATTTAAGACCATCGCTACCCTCCCCAGGAGTGGCCGACAAACAAAGATCACTTCAAGAGCAAGGCATGTAATAGTTGGCAAAGTCACAAAGCAGCCCAGGGTAACTTCTTAGCAACTGAAGGCCTCTCTCACATTGGCTAATGTTAATGTTCATGAGTCCACCATCAGAAGAACACTGAACAACAATGGTGTGCATGGCAGGGTTGCAAGGAGAATGCCACTGCTCTCCAAAAAGAACATTGCTGCTTGTCTGCAGTTTGCTAAAGATCACGTGGACGAGCCAGAAGGCTATTGTGATAATGTTATGTGGATCGACGAAAATATCCCATCTGTGAAACATGGTGGTGGTAGTATCATGGTTTGGGCTGTTTTGCTGCATCTGGGCAGGATGGTTTACCATCATTGATGGAACAATGAATTTTGAATTATATCAGAGAATTCTAAAGGAAAATGTCAGGATATCTGTCCATGAATTGAATCTCAAGAGAAGGTGGGTCATGCAGCAAGCCAACGTCACTAAGCACACAAGTCGTTCTACCAAAGAATGGTTAAAGAATGTTAAGAATGTTTTGGAATGGCCAAGTCAAAGTCCTGACCTTAATCCAATCAAAAAGTTGTGGAAGGACCTGAAGCGAGCAGTTAATGTGAGGAAACCCACCAACATCCCAGAGCTGAAGCTGTTCTGTACGGAGGAATGGGCTAAAATTCCTCCAAGCCGATGTGCAGGACTGATCAACAGCTACAGGAAACGTTTAGCTGCAGTTATTGCTGCACAGGGGGGTCACACCAGATACTGAAAGCAAAGGTTCACATACTTTTGTGACTCACTAATATGTAACATTGGATAATTTTCCTCAATAAATAAATGACCAAGTATAATATTTTTGTCTTATTTGTTTAACTGGGTTCTCTTCTGATGATGTTTTAGGTCATATTTATTCAGAAATATAAAAATTTCTAAAGTGTTCACAGACTTTCAAGCACCACTGTATGTAATTGAAAAAAAGCAATTTGAGTGATGTTGCTAATGTGCGCATCAAAGGAAAGATCTGAATCAAATATGACACCTACGTTTTTTTACAGACGGACTGGGCAATACTGAACAGCCATATAGATTTAGGAGAGATGTAGCCAACCTGTCTCTCACAGCCTTGGGTCCCAGTAATAACACCTCAGTTTTGTGCTTTAAAAGTTAAGTCTGGTAGGTTATTAATATTGTCTGCTGAGGTAGCAGATGTAGTAGTGCACTTGGTGTGATAACCAGGGAGTAAGCAGATATTATTCGTTACAGATAGCTCAAAAACTAAGAGATAGTGATCAGAGATCAAGTAACCTTGTGGGAATAGAACAAGGTTATCTATATTGATACCGAATGTTAATATTAGAATTAAAGCATCATTACAGTAGTGGGTAAATGACGTGTCTAAAACTTTAAACCAAGTAGTGCATAACTGCATTAATTAAATGTTTTATACATATATAAACGTGCTTTAAAACCTTCTTCTGTAGCTTGAACGTTAATTATTCTGTCAGAAATCATGCAATCATAATAAAATAAAATACAATAAAATAAAATAAAAGCACCACAACACATATTACATGCAGATCATCTTTATTTTGCTCATGTGGGTGAATTTGTTACAATCAAATAGCAAATCCCACAACCCCTCCTTCTTTAAGTTTGAGGCAGAGCATTGCAGAGGTCGGTCTGACAGCATGTGGTCCCAGAATACCTTTGCTTTTTAGAACTGCAGTATAACTTAGTGGTGCACCACTTCACAATGTAACCTACAATAAGGAGAAGAAAGAACATTTCAGAACAGGTTTAATATTATAACCATTGTTATTCCATGAGGGACAGCTCAGTGCTGCAGAGGTTAGTAATGTTCCTAACAGTTACAGTGACACAGGTTTGATTATATGAAATATTATTCTTACAACACACACAAATTACAATTAAAAGATTTTGGATGATTTACTGTTTATAGATCTGAAAAAAATAGGAATAGGATTTAATAAAAAGCTGGACCTACCCATATCCTTTAGTGACATACAGGTATCTTTTCCACTTTGGCACGTTACCTCAGTAGTGCGATTGTAACCAGTATGATAACATTTTAGAGCAGATCCTGAAAAAGAGTAAAATTTGTGAGATTCCTTCTGTTCCTGCAGAACGTATGGAACTGGTTTTCATTTAGTAACCATGGAATTTGACCAGGGGTGCCCCAAACTTTACCATAAGATGTGAACCTGAACCAGTTGAAGGTTAAAGATGAGAGTCAGTGGCTGTGAAGTGAAAAGGAGTCACTCACCGCTCACCAAGAACAGAGCAAGAACCAGAACCACCAGCTGGATCTTCATGATTCTGCAGCACAGAATGCTGTTCTAAACTCAAACATTTAAACCAATCAGTTATTTATTATACCAGATAAAAACAAGTCTTATCCATAATTTAGCACATAACTTCAAAGGTAATTTGCCACTTATTGGATGCATTAAGATGATCCTTACCTTGATATTTCCCGCTGTATGGAAGCTGAATTTCACCTCGGAGCTTTCTTAATCCCTCTGTATCTCTGTCCGTCTTTAAATAAGGCTCAGAGAGATCACGCCCTACTGGTCATTTATTCTAATTACACTAACATCATGATTCTGTACATACTGTATTTACAATTACAAGCCAACCACACAATTATTACCCCATATTTATTAACCAAAATAAGTTTAATTATGAATAATGGCAGGTGAGAAATCTGATGTTTGTGCCTGAATCTCATAAATCCTACTTAAAGTAAAACTTAAAGAAAGCTTTGGGTAAATATTCTTAATGCAAAATCATTATGACATGAGCAGATTCTCTTAAGCTGTAAAGGCAAAAGGCAACAAGAATTGGCTCTATAAATCAAATCAAACACACAGAATTAATGATTTCATTAGGTTTAAAAAGGCAAGCGCAGTAGCATGTAGTCATATTAGTTTATACTGCCACTTCATGGCGGAATGTCGTCGTAAGTCGGTCTTTAAATCGCTAATAAAAGTTTTATTCTTAGTTTTTAGTATTTGTTTTTTATGTTTTTTTATTTATTGAGACATTAAATGAGTTATTTTACACATGAATATATGCTGAACTCATGGATATGCGTATCTGGAAATGATTCATTTATACCTTTTATATAAACCCAGACAGCACACACAGGCAGGTGAAACATCGGTAAAAGATCGAAATGGAGAATGTTGATCGCATTTTATTTTGAGACGTAGGATTCTAGTAGGGAGAATTTGGAATCGTCGCAGGGTTTTTCCCCTGATTGCCTTTCAACCACGGGCAAGGATTCTGTTCACATTTTTATCATGTTTTGTCTTTCAACAGAATATATCAATTTAAATATGCTGCAGTCTAGGGCTAGGCTAGGAAACTGACCCTGTAGATACAAAAGTATCCATGCACCCTTCACGGATACACTCGGCTACTTTGAAGCACACACCTCTGACACAGGCACAGCTGAAAACTCTCCACAGAAAAGTACTGAGCAACTGTTAAGGACGCTCTAAAGCAGCCGTTAGCACACGACCCTCTTGTTTGGCATAATGCAGCCAACTCCATACCCAGCTATCACTGCGTCTTAAGATGTCTTGAGACATCTGGATGAATGGTTTACCGAGCTTTAAACAGTGACGTTTTCCGGCTCGGATAAACAAAGGTCTGAAATCACATTTAAAAACACCAATCAGGACTGAAGTAAACATGTCCTGTAAAGTCTCTCCAAAATCATCTGCTGCAAGGTGTGTGTGTGTGTGTGTGTGTGTGCGCGCGCGCGCCCAGGAAAAAATTTACTGTGAAATTGGACAGTAGGATCATGAAGTGGCCAAATTACCACCAAAATTCATAGTACAACTGTGAAATAATTCATGGTCTGTTCATAGTGTGACCATGAAGTGACCAAAGAAGTCCATGAAGTGACCAAATTACCATCAAAAATTTATAGTAAAACTGTGAACTTCATGGTCAAACTGTGAAAGTTCACATTAAAATTGTCAAACAATTCACAGTTTTACTATGAAAATCACAGTACATTTTTTCATGGGTGTGTGTGTGTTGTTTGTTTGTTTTCGTGAAAAGTCAGGACACACCAACGTTGTCAGGACCTGTGTGAATGTTAGGGCCTAAAACCAGGTCCTGATTTCTCTGACCACGCCATCGTGTTCAGCATGCTCTAAAAGGTATCTGGTGTAAGTTTCGTGACTGCCACGAAATTTACAGCAGGGCAGGAAAAATCTGGGGGGTGTGTAGGATTTTGGCTCAAGTGTGTGTAAGCCAAGTAGTGGGCACTCTAGAAACTGCAGCCAAGTTTTCCTCACTTCAAGATGGCATCTCTTCAAACCACACCTTCCCAATGACGTCATCAGGTTAATTAAAAGGAATGCTTTCTGGACATGATGTTAGCTGCTAACAGGAATTAGCATAGTAGGCTATAGCATGTCTTCCTACTATGTTTTTTTTATTTTTATTTTGTAAAATGTATTTATTTTTGGTTGAACGAGGGAGCAGATAAACGTAACACATACTTTTTCACATATCAGATAATTAATCGAGGCAAAGAAGCAACACTAACACCAGCACTTTACTTTTATGGAAACATGGAATGAGTTTATACATTAAAATACGTGTTCATAACTTGGGTATATCATTTTGTGTAGTCAACACACTGAATAAATGCAAAACTTTGAATTTATATATATATATATATTCGACCCCTTTACTTTCAGTGCAGCAAACTCACTCCAGAAGTTCAGCGAGAATCTCTGAATGATACAATGTTGACCTAAATGACTGATGATGATAAACAGAATCCACCTGTGTGTAATCAAGTCTCCGTATAAATGCACATGCTCTGTGATAGTCTCAGATTTCTGTTTAAAGCACAGAGAGCATCATGAAGACCAAGGAACACACCAGGCAGGTCCGAGACACTGTTGTGGAGAAGTTTAAAGCCAGATTTGGATACTAAAAGAGTTCCCAAGCTTTAAACATCTCAAGGAGCACTGTGCAAGAGATCAAATTGAAATGGAAGGAGTATCAGACCACTGCAAATCTACCAAGACCCGGCTGTCCCTCTAAACTTTCAGCTCAAACAAGGAGAAGACTGATCAGAGATGCAGCCAAGAGGCCCATGATCACTCTGGATGAACTGCAGAGATCTACAGCTGAGGTGGGTGACTCTGTCCATAGGACAACAATCAGTCGTACACTGCACAAATCTGGCCTTTATGGAAGAGTGACAAGAAGAAAGCCATTTCTCAAAGATATCCATAAAAAGTTTGCCACAAGCCACCTGGGAGACACACCAAACATGTGGAAGAAGGTGCTCTGGTCAGATGAACTTTTTGGCCACAATGCAAAATGTTATGTTTGGCATAAAAGCAACACAGCTCATCACCCTGAACACACCATCCCTACCGTCAAACATGGTGGTGGCAGCATCATGGTTTGCGCCTGCTTTTCTTCAGCAGGGACAGGGAAGATGGTTAAAATTAATGGGAAGATGGATGGAGCCAAATACAGGACCATTCTGAAAGAAAACCTGTTGGGAGTCTGCAAAAGACCTGAGACTGGGGCAGAGATTTATCTTCCAACAAGACAATGATCCAAACATAAAGCAAAATCTACAATGGAGTGGTTCACAAATAAACGTATCCAGGTGTTAGAATGGCCAAGTCAAAGTCCAGACCTGAATCCAATCGAGAATCTGTGGAAAGAGCTGAAAACTGCTGTTCACAAACGCTCTCCATCCAACCTCACTGAGCTCGAGCTGTTTTGCAAGGAAGAATGGGCAAAAATTTCATTCTCTCGATGTGCAAAACTGATAGGGACATACCCCAAGCGAATTGCAGCTGTAATCGCAGCAAAGGATGGCGCTACAAAGTATTAACGCAAGGGGGCCGAATAATTTTGCACACCCCACTTTTCCACTTTTTAAAATATCCAATAAATTTCGTTCCAGTTCACGATTGTGTCCCACTTGTTGTTGATTCTTCACAAAAAATTACAATTTCATATCTTTATGTTTAAAGCCTAAATGTGGCAAAAGGTTGAAAAGTTCAAGGGGGTCGAATACTTTTGCAAGGCACTGTATATATAGATCGTTTGTATTTCTTGGAGAGTGTATTTTCTTCTCTGGTGAGTAAAAAATGGATTCTGTGTTTTAAAATTTTTTGACACTGCATATGTCACACCAGTATTTTGGTCTGTTTAATTAATTTGAAATAAACGTAGCGGGTCAGGACTGTGAGTGGGTGAATCAGAGAGTGGGAGAGCAGCATACTGTGTGCTTACTGCTTAGCGTTACAGAGACATGAGAAAACTCTTCATCTGAGGGAAAGTTATAAAAATGGCGTTAAAGAGAGAGGATAGAAAAATGTCAGCGGATAAAGACTGAATGAGGGAGAAACCAGTGAAAGGCAGAGAACTGAGTAGGAGAGAATGAGGCAGTGGTGTTTGAGTGAAAGATGTGCAGAGAAAGCAGTGAGATTAGAAGTAGAGGTGGGCGGGTCGATCCAAATTTCGATAATATCAACAGCCAGCTCTTTGAGATGACCGACGGGAGCCGGTTCCTGATTGTGAGCCGGTTTATATATTTTTTTAATTTATTGTACATTCCGACACATTGCTGCTTATTGCACTTCTTGTTAGATGCTAAACTACATTTCGTTGTGTTGTACTTGTACATGTGTAATGACAATAAAGATGACAATAAAGTTGAATCTATATATATGAGAGAATCTTTTCTAAAACAGGTCAGATCATAACAGAAAGGAGAAGCAGGATCAACCCCTCAAAGATGAGATCCTTGGGGTTTTTTTTAAATGCCAATCTTCATTAAAAACTGTAACTTGGATGTTGCTTTTTCTTTTATTGCACATTTTTATTTAGATTTTGTTGATGATGTTTTGTTTCCCTGTATATAGTTGCAAATTTACAAATAATACACATAGTCAAAGACCTGAGACCAGATTGGACCTGTAATTGAGATGGGTCTTCGTTTTTGTATTTTATTTTACTGTGTTCCATTGAGTATATAAATAAAAACCATATTAATAATAACAAACATTGGATATTATGTGTTTTTACATTAGTTATTCATTTTACACATAATTTGGTAATAAATTAAGCTACAAAAAATCTAAAGAGCAAATTGGGAGCCGAAAGAGCCGCCTCTTTTTAGTGAGCCGAGCCAAAAGAACCTCTGAAAAGAGCCGAAATTCCCATCACTAGTCTGCTCTCTGTCTGTAAGAGCAGCGCTGCACTGGGTCACACAGCCTCTTTTGTTGTTGCACCGTCATGTGGCTCAGCGGCGCCAGCCAATCAGCCATGCAGGTAGGCTCAGCCTGGACCGCCCACTCAGCGCTCTCCTCGGTTACTTATTGTTTTTATTTTGTTTAAAGCCAGAAGTGCACTGAAGAGAAGAAATTCCTTATTCTTTGTATTATTTTCTTGTATTGTTTACAATTTTTTGTACTTGTACTTGTACTTTTTGTACTTTTTTTCTTGTACTGTTTACAATATTTGTTGTGGTGTGATAATTTTTCTGTATTGTGGTTTGTCAGCTCTCTAACCTCAGAAGATTGTTTTAATTAGCTTTAAGTTATATATTTATATTTTTTACACTCTTTATTTAAGGAAACATGTAGAGAAGTGCACTGAAGGGAAGAAATTCCTTATTTTTGTATTATTTTATTGTATTGTTAGACTTGAAAAACAGAATAAGTTTGAAACTGTTTACAGTATTTGTTGTGGTGTGTTGATGTTGTTGTATTGTGGTTTGTCAGCCCTCTACCTCAAAAGATTTTGTTTTAAGTTGTGTTGAGTGATATTTTTTTACACTCTGCTTATTTAAGAAAAAACAGAATTGCACCGAAAGGAAGAAAATTCCTTATTTTAAATTGTTTTTCCTGAGAACAATTCTATTTGAAAAAAGAAAGAAAGAAAGAAAGAAAGAACTAGAAAAGATGTCTAGTGAGGGGAGAATTTTTATTTAATTTTTTGTATTGTATTTTCTCCTTTTCTACCTCAAACATTTTTTTTCCGAATGTTGAGGCAAACTTTGTTTTGTTACTGTTCCATTGTTTCTAAACAAAAATGTTGATTGTGATAATAAAGCATTTTGTTGTCACTTACAATGTTTGGCGAAATTCTATCCTAGGTCCTTTGGATCCTTTGGATCTATGAAGCTTAAATATTAAAAAGTATCGGTATCAATATTGGCGATACTGGCCCTCCATTTACTTGGTATCGGGTCAATACCAAAATTCTCGGGCTGAGTGTAACTCACACTGTACAGAGTCTGTACTCACACTAGGCAATTCAAACTGTGCCCGGGCGCGTTTGGTGCCAGAGCGCGGTTTGTTTGGCTAGTGTGAGTGCTCCCAATCGCGCCGGGACGCGATTCACAAATCGCACTGGGGCCCGCTTGAAATAGGTGGATTAGAGCACGGTTTGCTGGACTCCAGCACGGTACGTTTGCAGTGTGAGTGCAATCGCGCTCCGGCACGCTTTCGTCATCACATACGCACCCACACAGCACAGCGCACTTCATTGTTGTACATATGTGATCGAGTAATAACATACTTCTGTGTCTTTCTTTGGTTTCGTTTTGTTCGCGCTGACACACAGCCCTAATGCGCCTTATAATAAGTGCATTGATAATACAGCTCACTGTATTTCGGCTTATTATGCCGCACAGCGGACTTCCTGCTTGTATGTAATATATGGGACTTTTTTATTTCTATTTGTTCGCGCTGACACACAGCCCTAATAAGCCTTATAATAAGATGCACTGATTATGCGACGTGCTGTATTTCGACTTATCGTGCTGTACAGCGGACTTCCTGCTTGTATTTAATATGTGACTTTTTTGTTTCTCTTTGTTCACGCTAACACACAGCCCTAATAAGCCTTATAATAAGTGCATTGATAATGCAGCGCTCTGTGTTTCGGCTTCTCGTGCTGTACAGCGGACTTTATGCTTGTACTTACTATGTGACTTTTTTGTTTCTCTTTGCGCGCTGACACACAGCCCTAATAAGCCTTATAATAAATGTACTGATGATTTCACGCACTTATTTTCGGTATCTCCTGCTTATGGTGGCAGCTGCACAGCGTGCACAAAACGAAAGCTAAGAACAGCATAAACGTATGTGATTACCCGATCACACGTACAACCATGAAGTGTGCTGTGCGAGCGTGCATGGTGATGACGAAAGCTTGAAGAAAGCGCGCCGGAGCGCGTTTCTGTTTGAACCTGTGTGAGTGCGGGCCAGGGCACGTTTGTCCCCCCTCCCCATTCAGAGTACACCCTGAGTCTGCGCACTCGCTTAAAACTTAGAGCAGAGCTGGAGGGTGGAGGAAGGGCAGAGTGCAGTGCAGAGTGGCCGGGAGGGGGAACTGAGTTAAAGTTACTACAGGGTGGCGGTGTAAAAACATTTTCATATACTGTATTTCTTTACAGATATAACATGACCAAGATGGCAGCGCATGCACATCGCGAGGCTCAGCGTCTTACTAGATTTTGCAAAATAGTATTTAATTACCTGGTTATTTCTTGCGTGTTCGCTCGGTTCAGCTGTGCGATCATCACTTACAGCAAACAGTCACTTCTCGATATCAACTTTCTGAGCACAAATTTAGTTTTGGACTACCCGTTCAACTTCAGAGATCTACCACCGGAGTTAGAAAGGACACCGTGGACCGGCACAACGTTCTCTCCGACCGGAAGTGTCCGGCGCCGGCGTCGAGATCGTAAACAAAGAAGGGGGAAGCGTGGAGGTCTGCGTGCTAGGCTAAAGCTAAATCCAAACCGACAAGCTTCATCCAGCATCTTCCTCGCGAACGTACGATCTCTGGCAAACAAGTTGGACGAGTTAAAGATCTGGACCCACACACAGAGGATGCTTATGGACTGTAACCTCATGTTTTTCATGGAAACATGGCTCAGCAACGATGTTCCAGACAGCGTGATAGATCTGGAAGGACGCACTGTTTTCAGGGCTGACAGAGTGGCTGCAGCTTCAGGTAAAAGCAAAGGTGGTGGTGTATGCATTTATGTGAACAAAACATGGTGCACAGACTCTGCCATTGTTGATATCCACTGCTCTGCTGATCTGGAGTACCTGATTATAAAATGCAGACCTTTCTATCTACCACGTGAGTTTACTAGCATAGTTGCTACTGCAGTTTATATCCCTCCGGATGCCAACGCAAAAGTTGCAATGAAAGAACTTTATGCTGCTATTAACAAGCTGCAAACCAAGCACCCAGAGGGGGTCTTCATTGTAACTGGGGACTTTTAATCATTGCACATTGAGATCAATAGTTCCAAAGTTTCATCAAAATGTCTCCTGTACCACAAGAGGACAAAAAAAACTTTGGACCACGTTTACACCAGTGTAGTGGATGCCTACAAAGTCACACACCCCTCCCCCATCTAGGACAATCTGATCATCTCTTTTTGTTCTTGATGCCCAAGTACACTCCAGTCATCAAACGTGTGAAAACCCACAACAAAGACCGTCAAGACCTGGTCAGAATGTGCTGATTACAACCTCCAGCAACAGTTTTGAGCGCACAGACTGGAGTGTATTTGCTGCCCAAGCCACCACGGACTCTCAGATTAACATTGACAGGTATATCAAACTCTGTACTGGACCATATCAACATGTATGTGGGACACTGTGACCACACACAAAAAAATAAAAAACTTTCCCCAATCAGAAGCCCTGGATGAACAGAGAGGTTCGTCTCCTACTCAAGGCAAGAGATACAGCCTTCAGGTCTGGAGACCGTGTTTGCTTACAGTTCTGCCAGGGCTGACCTGAGAAGAGGAATTTCCCCAGGCTAAACACTGCTACAAGCAGAGGATTGAGAGCACTTCAACTCCCGACGCATGTGGCATGGAATACAAGCAATCACGAACATCAAACCATCCTGCAGTGCGCCTCAATCCAGCTCTGCCACCCTCCCTGATGAGCTTAACCAGGATCCTATAATCAAGGTAGCAACATCACCTGATGAACAACCCCCAACATTCACCACCTTGGATGTCTGCTCTGCTTTGAACACATGGGAAAGCAGCTAGGCCTGATGGAATACCTGGTCGAGTGTTTAGAGCCTGTGCAGTACAGCTGGCTGGAGTCTTCATGGACATCTTCAATCTGTCCCCTGGCCCCATGGAATGGTCCCTAGTAGATTTCAAGACAGCCACCATTGTACCAGTGCCTAAGCACTCCACTGCCAAGGCCCTTAATGATTTCCGCCCTGTTGCGCTCACCCCCATCATCGCCAAGTGCTTTGAGAAATTGGTTCTCTCTCACTTGAAGTCCTGCTTACCTGCTACACTGGACCCACACCAGTTCGCCTACCGCTGCAACAGGTCAACAGAGGACGCCATTGCCACTACACTCCATTCTGCACTAACCCACCTGGATAACCACAACACATACGCTAGAATGCTGTTCATTGATTTTAGTTCAGCATTCAACACTGGATACCCTCAAGGCTGATCTCCAAGCTCAGCCAGCTTGGTATAACCCCAACCCTCTGCAACTGTACAACGGACTTCTGACCAACACACCCCAGTCTGTTAGGTTGGGTAACCTCACCTCTTCCTCCATTACCCTGACCGTGCCACAGGGCTGCGTGCTGAGATCTCTTCTGTACTCCCTGTTTCACCCATGATTGCGTTCCTGTTTATGACTCCAACAGCATAATCAAGTTCGCAGATGATACCACGGTGGTAGGTCTGATCAGAGACGATGATGAGACGGCCTACAGGGAGGAGGTTCATCACTTAGCTGTGTGGTGTACCAACAATAACCTGGCACATTTCCAGAACGTTGTACTGGTTCCTCTGCATGAATGCCTTAGTAGATTTTGAGCAAGGTTTGGGGTCGTTGGCCTCGGTGCAACTTTGTCACTGATTCTTGAACATTGTTCTCAAGAATCTGGAGATATTAACTGGAATATGCGATCCTCAACTTTAACAAGATTCCTAGTACCTGCACTGGCCACACAGTCCCGCAGCCTGATGGAACCGCTACCAAATTTTACTGTGGGTAGCAAATGTTTGTCTTGGGATGTGTGCCGCTCCTTGTTATGTCCAAATAACTCAATTTTAGTTTCATCAGTACACAGCACTTTATTCCAAAATGAAGCTGGATTGTCCAAATGTGCTGTAGCACACCTCAAGTGACTGTGGCGTGTCTGCAGAAAAGGCTTCTTCTGCATTACTCTCCCATACAGCCTCTCCTTGTGCAAAGTGTGCTGTATAGTTGAACGATGATTAGTGACACCATCTGCAGCAAGATGAGGTTGTAGGTCTTTGAAGGTGGTCTGTGGCTTGACTATGACTGTTCTCACCATCCTTCGCCTCTGCCTATCTGAGATTCTTCTTGGTCTGCCACTTCGGGAGTTCCTTAACTAGAACTGTGTCTGTGGTCTTCCATTGCGTCACTATGTTCCTCACAGTGGAAACTGACAGCTGAAATCTCTGAGAGAGCTTTTCCCTTTCCCTGAACCATGATGTTGAACAACCTTTGTTTTCAGGCCTTTGAGAGTTGTTTTGAGGTTCCCATGTTGCCACTCTTCAGAGAAGATGCAAAGAGGAGAAAAACTTCCAATTGGCCACCTTAACACTTTCTCATAGTTGGATTTACTTGTGTATGTAGATCAAGGGTCAATGAGCTTACAAAACAAATTTTGTGTTCCAATAATTAGTGCTAAAGGTATTCAAATGACAAGGGTGCCCAAATTTATGCACCTGCCTAATTTTGTTTGAATAATTACTGCACACTTTCTCTAAAACCTATAAACTTAATTTCACTTCTCAAATATCACGGTGTTCATCTGCTATATGATATATTTACCTGAAATTGCTGAGCTGGACAACCAATGATTTATAAAGAAAAATCATGAAAATTATCAGGGGTGCCCAAACTTTTTCATACGACTGTACTTCGCTTTAGCTGGTGCTGTGGAATGCCATTAGAAGATAGGCCTCAGACAATGCACCTGGTAGTCCAATACACTTCTTGTGTTCAAAAATGTCCCAGTAAGAAGAAAGTGGGATGAAAAAAGGTTGTAAAAAATGTTTAAAAATACTCTACAGCAAAGCCAAAATGAAGGGTTTCTGTAAGTAATAAGAGCTACAAATGCACTGACTATGCTGGTGGTCCCATAGACTTTCTAATTATCTTATTACTGATTAGAGGTGTAAAATGCACTGCCTTGCCAAAAAAGGTCACCACCTGGATTTAACTAAGCAAATAGTTAAGTAGTTTAAAAAAGAGCTTCCCATCATATAATTACTGCATTGGTGGTTACGTTTAATACAATGCTGGACAGAACTGCTTCTGCAATGTCACATTTATTTCCTGTCCAGAGTTGCATTAATTTTTCCCCAGGATCTTGTATTGATGATGGGAGATTTGTTCCACTGTACAAAGTCTTCTCCAGCAGATCCCAAAGACTCTCAGTAGGGTTCAGGTCTGGACTCTGTGGTGGCCAATCCATGTGTGAAAATGATGTCTCATGCTCCCACTCTTTGACCCTTCTGAAGCAGATTAACATTTTTTCCGCGACCACAGGATTTTTTTGACATTGTTGTTTAACAAATGAGAAGCTACTCACTGCATCAGTTAAATAACTTGCTGCAAGGTGAAACATAATCACCAATGCAGTAATTATCTGATGGAAGGCTCTTTTAAACTATTTGCTTAGTTAAATCCAGGTGGTGACCTTTTTTATACAACCCTAAATCAGAAAAAGTTTGGATAGTATGGCAATTTAGTGAAGAAGCAATTTAGGTTTAGTAATGACATAAAAAAATTAAATAATGATGTGATTTGCAAACAGGTAGTGTAACAGGTGATTTTTATCATGATTTGGTACAAAAGAAGATCTCCAGTTTATCAACAAATGCATGAGAAAATTATTGAAATGTTTAAAATTAATGTTCGTCAAAGAATGACTGGAAGGGATTTACATATTTCAATCCAAAATTTTCCTGATTTGGCTTGTTTTGCATCATCTTGTTGATAAATGCATGGACATCCCTGATAAAGATGTAATTTTGAAGGCAGTTTATGTTGCTCTAAAATATGTGTACTTTTCTGCATTAATGTTGCATCACAGAAGTGTGAATGTCTGTTTTTAAAAGCACACGGCATCCATTTCTTCCAAAAAAACATCTGTTGTACTGATGGGTCTGAGCACAATCCCCGTTTCCACTGTATAATGGTCTATCCCAGATGCGGCCGAGCCCAGTGAAGTCGACGCCACTTCTGGACATGTTTAACACGTTTTAAGTATCATTTGTGAATGTAACTCTGTATTGTAGAGCTTGATAAAGGTTTGATAAAGTAATTTCTTGCCCACATGGTTCTATCAGCTATTGATGAATGATGGTTCTTGATGCAGTGCCGTCTGAGGGATCGATAATCACACCTCTTCAGTTCAGATAATCAGATAATCACACCTCTTCTTGCCATTTACCCAATGAAATTCCTCCAAATTCCTTCAATCATTTAATGATATTGTGGACTGAAGAGGGAGAAATGGCCAAATCCCTTGCCACCTATCTCTGAGGAACATGGTTTTTAAAGAGTTTGTTAATTTCCTTACACATTTAGAGATCCTCTGCCCATCTTTACTCCTCAAAGTCTCAACCTTTTGTGGATACTAGTTTTATGTACCACATTATGATTAAAATCACCTGTTGACATCATCTGTGTAAGACACACTGCAGGTTTTTTTTTGTTTGTTTGTTTTGTTTTTTGCATTTTCCATACCATTCCAAATTTTTTGATTTGGGATTGTAAAACACACTGTGCAGTAAAAATGAGATTAGGAATAATGGGTAGGAAATAAAACGAACTGCAAACATGCTGAATAAACGAGCACACTGTGCTGAGTCAGAGTAATCAAGTCAATTCATTGCTTATTAGCTACCCCTTTTGCTTTAATTACAGCGATCAATATGTTTGTATCTGTCTCTACCATCTTTGCACACCTAGATTGGGGAATATTTGCCCATTCGTCCTTGCAAAATTGTTTGAAATTTTGTGGTTCGAAAGGTTTTTTTTTTTTTTTTCGGATTTAGTTCAGGATGCTGAAGGACATTTGCCTTCACTGTAAAAAAAAAAATCCGTAAAAAAACGGTAAAAAGACTGGCAGCAAAGTTTCCAGTAGAAAACCGTAAATTTACTATAATAAGAAAAACCGTGAACAGATTATGGTAAAAAACTGTAACAAAAATAATACTTTCATTTTTATAATAGTTTTTATCTGTCATTTTAGCAGTTTTCGCAAACTATAATAAATGTATGTAATTTTACAGTTACTTTGCTTTTTTATGATGGTTTTTAATGTAATTTTAGACATTTTCACAATTACAAAATTGCAATATTTAAAAATACAATAATCCTATGTAATTTTACAGTTAATTTTCTTTTTATAATGATTTTAATGTAATTTTAGCAATTTTCCAAATTAAAATGTAAACAATGTTTAAACATATAATAAAATGTATTTAATTTTACAGTTAATTTCTTTTTTTGTAATAGTTTTAATATAATTTTAGACATTTTCACAATTATAAATGAAAAATAAATATTTGTATTTTAATAAATGCATGCAATTTCAAATAAATTTAGTGATTTTTAATCTTTCCTTTTAGCCTTTTTAACAGTTATAAATTTCAAAGTATGTAATTTCACAGAAAATGCATCAGATAACATTAATTCTTATAGTTTTAGAGTCATGTCTTGAAAAATGGTTTTGAAAATAAATAAAAACAAATTCTATCTATTACTTCATCCAAACACCATGTTCAAAAATGGGTCTTGTGTTTTCTAGTTTGTTGGTACTACGTTAACAAAATGGCTAAAAAAAATTATATTTCCAACAGAAAAGATTTATTTCCGCACTGCAGTGCATACATAAACACTTTAAACATGTATAACTTTGTAAATCTCACATCTTAAAACTGTATTTTACTAAATAATCACATTACATAGCCAGCATTATAATTTTACAATGCTAAACAATAAAACATCTTTAAAACTAGATCTGAATTTCCTGAAAGAATTACAAGGATGCTTGAAATGTGGAAATCAGGAAGAATGTGGCATATACTTGGTGTCTACATACTTTTGGCCTTGTTGGTTTGTGTGTTTATGTATATGTATTGTGTGTGGTGTCTTGTCTGTTGTGAGTGTGTTGTCTTTTTGTGTGCGCATGTGTGTGCGTCCTGCGTAGAGTTTGTGTGTGTGTGTCGTACGTGGAGTGTGTGTCTGTATCCTGCGTAGAGTGTGTATGTGTTGTCTGTGTCGTACGTGAGGTGTGTATGTGTGTGTCCTGCGTAGAGTGTGTACAGTGCCTTGCAAAAGTATTCGGCCCCCTTGAACTTTTCAACCTTTTGCCACATTTCAGGCTTCAAACATAAAGATATGAAATCGTAATTTTTTTGTGAAGAATCAACAACAAGTGGCACACAATCATGAAGTGGAACAAAATTTATTGGATATTTTAAACGTTTTTAGAAATAAAAAACTGAAAAGTGGGGTGTGCAAAATTATTCGGCCCTTTCACTTTCAGTGCAGCAAAGTCGCTCCAGAAGTTCAGTGAGGATCTCTGAATGACCCAATGTTGACCTAAATGACTGATGAT